>LPNX011128619.1:143524-201020 GCA_001517045.1 Pseudotsuga menziesii | reverse complement strand
TCATGGATTTCGTTCTTCTGAACACCCTATAGTTTCTCAACCTCCTACTCAACCTTTGGTTGATCAAGTGGTCGAACAAATCTCAGATTTGGTCGATCCCATTCTTCTTTCAGAGAGTGCTCCTCATGTGATTGAACCAATGTCATCTTTGGTCAATCCCACTCACCCTTCGGAGAGTGAATTTCATGAAGCGGTTGAATCGATTCCAGTATCGATCAACCCCACTGTTCCTTTGGAGAGTGAAGTGTCTACTAGTCACATTTTCTTCACTGCCAGTTCAGATCTTATTGAACAAGGGGGCACTAAACTTGTTTCGGATCAACCCCCACCAAGCTCTCGGATTGCTTCCTTTGATTGGGATAGCCTAGTTCAGTCGCACCTTCCTTCCCATGCACCTTTCCAGATAAAGGTCAAAGTTGAACCCTATACAATTACTCGTTGTATTGTTGATGAAGGAGCCTCAGTTAGTATTTTGTCTGCTCGTGCTTGGCGAGGTATGGGATCTCCCAGCCTTGTGTCGACTGATATTAAGTTACTGGCGTTTGATAGAAGAACTTGTATAGCCTTGGGAATTCTTGCTCAAACACCTGTTACTTTGGGTGGGAAGACTATCTTAGTTGACTTCATGGTAATAGAAGACCCTTTGGACTTTAATATGCTCCTTGGACGTGATTATGTCTATGCCATGCAAGCTGTGGTGTCAACATTCTTTCGTGTGATGTACTTTAATCATGGCGAAGAAATTGTCACTATCGATCAGTTGGATTTTCTTGATCTATCTCCTGACCCAACTAGAGACCAAGTCTTTCCTTTATTGATTCCCAGTGTTTCTGTAGACACTACCCCACCACAGGTGAACTATGTGGCTTCTTGTCCTTTGTGTTCAATTGCTACTGAGAGGCAGCCTCTGTTTTCATGCTTACCTTCTCAGGACTTGGTCCCAACAATTGATCGGGTGAGTCATCCTATACAGATTGTAAAGCCTTCTCTCCAGTCTGTCCATCCATTTGAAAGTTCAGATATGTGTCCTATCTCGGATGATTTCCTCCTTTCGGATGAAGTCTTCCTGGAGTCTTTGATACAGTCTGACCTTCTTTTTCAGTTGTGATTAAGTCTAACCCTGATTTGCTTAGTAAGCCTTCCCTTTTTCTTATGTTGGTTTTTGTTGAGTCTTTTGATTCTCCATTTGAAAAGCAAGTCAGTGATCCTAATGAGTTTGCTTTTTTTGTTATGAATTTCTCAGCTCCTGTGATATTGAGTTTGTTCCTGCAGACTCTATCTCCCTTGTTGATTTTTGCTTCTCTTCTGAGGTTGATCTTATTAATTATAAACCCTCGAGCCTTGGTCCTATAGAATCTTCTTCGATTGATTATGCCTTGACTTTTCCTTTTGTAGAAGATAGCGAAGACATAAGTGTTTCTGCCAAAGTGACCCGCATCGGATCGTTTCTTCTGATGTTGTTGTTTCTTGGAGACAGGATTTTTAGTTGGATTCACAGCTGTTTATGGGCCTCACCTTGTTGTTCAAGATGTAATTACATTTGCATATGCCTTGCTCGCGCTTATGAGCCTGATGCCGGCTTCCACGCTTTTAGCTCGTTGTATAAGACCTCATCTTTGTTCTCATTGCCGCTTAGCCTTGTATCATTTTGCCTTTGCAACTTGACACCCTTTACCCCAAGGAGACGTTCCCCGAGTGTCCTTATCTTACTCACTTTCCTTGCATTATGCATAGGTTTGTTCCTTGTGCTTGGAATTAGTTCCGCCTGTCTATGACACTCGTCTCCTCACATTTAGAGCATTCTTTCTGCTCTCCTTCAAGCTCGTTAAAAAAAGTAAGGAGGCCGCGAGTTGACTTTTCCGGACTCGTTAAAACTTCACGGGAAAGATTATGAGTTTCTTTAGGCCCAGGTCTGACTCCTCAAAATAGACTTGACTACCGAGTAAACTTGTCCATTTAGGCTCATTAAGAATATGTGAATGGGCATCCACATTGGTGGTAGGTTATCTCTTTCTCGGACCATGTGGAATAATACGAGAAAGGATCCCTCTCTTTTCTACTGAATTGAGAAGAGTATTCTCAAGCATAGGTTTATCTCTTTTCCGGACCTGAGGGACTAAACTTACGGAAAAGGAACCCCCGGTATGAGCTTAGTTTTCTCTTTTTCATGCTCTAGACCAAAAGATGAAAAAGATTTCGAGTGTACTTTATGTCTTTGTCATGCTCGTTAAACCCTAAAGAACAAAGCATCGAGTTTATTGCTGTAAGCCCCATTTCTCGTAATCAAATGGATCTTTCCGAGTGATCTTGCCTTCCTTCACACTCGTAAAACTCAGGCTGTATATGCTGCTTTTGAAGGAGCGTTGGGTAGGTGGTAATTTAACCTTTTTCGGACCTTCCTGACTAAATACGAAAAAGGTGCACCTTTTCTTCTTTGAAAGTTGAGAGAGTTCTTCTTTGGTTTGTTTTATACTTTTTCGGCCTCAGGAGACTAAATTTTATGAAAAAGGACCCCCCTGGAGTCTTCTTTGGAGTTTTCAGACTCTCTAAACTATGAAAACACCATCGAGCATGTACTAGTTTGGGCTCGTAAAATCCACGAATCAGTGCCTTATCAAGCATTCTTCTTTCTTTTCTTCGAGCTTGTCAAAAAATGAAGATGGTCCCAAGTTTTCTTTCTTGGACTCGTTAAACCTTTACAAGAAAGAGGGGAAGGGGAAGGTTTATTTCCATGTCTTTTTACATCATGACAGCAAGTCTTGTTTCCTTGAACAAAGCACCAGTTTTGAGTTTATCAACAGTTGGGTCCTAGTCTTTTGACCTTATCCTGATTCAGAGTTTTCTTACTCCTCCAGTTGGTATCTTTTCCAATTATATGGGGAATCTTTCATGTCTCCTACATTGCAGATTTGTTTCGTTGGTCCTATTTTGTGTCAAAAGCTGCCTAAGTCACTTTTGTGTCATGCTCACTGTTCAAGGATTAAACCTTTGTAGGCCATTCTGCAGTTGCCTTGACCTTTTGTGTCGGCCATTCCCTGGTATCAGTTCATTACATCATGTCTTCGGCGTTCCTTGTCGTGAAATTCAGTACCAATTCCAGATCCAACTAGTCTTTGACTTACCTCATGTTGGATGATGAAGGATGCCTTAATGCCTTCCTTCCAACGGATCTCTTCTTATCGACTACAACACATCTTGCTCTGGGAATGAGATTTAGAGTTTTATGACAGTACCTTGGGAATTGTTGTCCTCAATGGCAATTTCCCTCGCTATTGGGTAGTGGGGATACCTTAATGTCTCCTACTCGATGGATTCTTCAAGTGTTTGACTTCAAGTCCTTGTAATCACACTTGTTAGAATGTACTAGGTACCTTGGGGACCATTTTCATTAATGGTGGTTTCCCTCGCGTTTGTTAATGGTTCTCATTATTGATCGGTAATCAAACGGTTTCCTCCATGTTCGACTTCAGCTCCTTTATTCGCATGGTTAGGATTCGTACCTTTTTTGGGCGGTTTGGATTGAAGACCTTGGGCCGACAGTAGCATTGTCATCTTTTTGCTATTGCCCAAGTTGCGCAAGACCTTCTTATACTTTATATGACATTTTGCTGAGACATAGATCCACCTTGTATTTTGTGGCTATGATCGATTGTTGAGCATGGATCCACCTTGTTCATTTGTGGCCATGGCTCCTTTAGATTTGATATGGCACCTTTTTGCATATTAAGCGACCATGATAGTTTCATTAGTTATACATATGTTGGATCCGCCTGTATCTTTATGGCGATGTTTTGTATATGGACGTGTATGTTCCAGAGATCAGTTTTCTGACATTTATCTCTCTTACAGGTAACTTCACTCGAGCTTTTCGATCTTGGATTCTATGCTCTCTCTCCATAATCAGCTGTTTCCTTTATAATGTATTTCGGCTATCATCTTCCCCTCTAACCTCACACATTAGGGGGCATCTGTTATACACCAGAATGGCACTTCTTCGTCCGAGTGTCAACTTTCCTTAAGTTGGCACACAAAAGGACACTTATGGATTGAGGTTTGCCTAGAATACTATAGCTTGGCTTATTATGAAATACACTCTGCCTCTATCCAGGTAATTACTTTGCCACATTTGCCATGTTAGGATGTATGCGCGACTCTCTCTATTGACAACTCATGCATCACTCACGAGTCTCCCTTGTAGCAAGTCGCGAATCCTTGTATTCACTGGTTGCTCTTCTATATAGTCGCGCATCATTTGCGGGTTGCTCTACTGCAGACCTACGAATGTGTTTCTTAACATTTAAATATTAAAACATGTGTTAACTGGAGATTAGTTATGTCATGTAACTGGATTTGTTTAACTGCTGTAACTTCTCTAACCTTCGAACTACCTTATTTCACCCATATAAATATAGGTAGGAAAGGCTATGAGAGGGACTTGGAATTTATGCATTGTTATGCTGGAGAATTTGGGACTCCCTTTGCCTACACCTTTGCCCTAGGAGCTTTCCCTTGTGTTGCAGAGCTTGGAGGCTGAGTTCTTTGGAGAAGAGAAGCAGCAGAACCAGATCAAGATTTCGTGAGGTGCCAACTTGAAGAGAAGGTATACTTGTACTTGTTTTCAAGATCAATAAAGATGTGATGTCCTTCTTCTTCCCAAATCATTGTTCAATGTGTGATTGAATCTCTGTTTATGATCATATTATAATGTTATTCAGATCATTGTTTCATATTCATTTGATTATCATTGTCTTATATGTGGTCATAATGGTTTGAGGAAGGTATAATTTTTTTTGCAGGTCTCTTGGAGCGAGAGAAGCAAGAAGAGGATTGAAGAGAAATCTTGGACCAGCCTTCAGTTTATCAGTTGTGGAACTTTCTCATCTCGAAATCTTGTTTAAATATACTTGCTGAACATTGTGCATCTCTCTTTCAACCGTAGTACGTTGATGGCCTCTTAAACCCTAGCCATAGGACATTTTCCTTTACAACAGAGAGTGATGATTGATACCGCAATATAAATAAGAGAGGAGAACAATTGAGCTAAAGTGGCTCTAATACCATGTGAAAATTAGTCCTAGTTTTAGTAGAATTGAACTCACAAGAAATTGCTAGAAGGCATGCAAAGATCCACTCAAAATTGTAGACTGAAATTGGTGCATAACACTAACTTATATTACATAAGTGTACATCATCCAACCTTATAAAAGAATAGGATGTTCAAATATATAATTACATCATAAATTTGAATGCCTAAGGAGGCAAGTTGAATCCTCACAATAACAGGCTTACTAAAAGTAAAAAATCCCCTTATGTGTATAAAACACTTCCCAAATCAGCCCAGGAAGGTCACGAATTGGATGAATGATTTATGTTAGTTGATAAGTGATGGAAAGTCAACATACTCATTCTTTCAAGTGAGAGAAAGATGGAGGATGAGTTGGGAAAAGAAAAAGGCAGTTGCCATGTGATTATCTTTCACCTTTTTACCTTAAATTTGTTGAAAAACAATCTAACTCTGGATGAGGATGGAATTCACACATATTAAAATAGGAAGTATGTATAGTTGGAATAATATTATCCATAATCTATGATGGGAACTCCTAGATGAAGTTATGGAATTTTTTGAACAAGTGGATGTCAACTAGCTAGTCTAGAACCTAGGAAATTAACCATAAAGTTTAATAGATGTATACTAAGTATGGGAAATGGGTTTTTGATTATTCCAAAAAATAAGTCTAACCGTAAGGTCAAATTCCCATGTAAAATTTGTGAAGGAGACCACCTTACACACTTGTTGCCTAGTATCGATGAGGCCTCGAAGTTTATCACACAAATCTAAGTTGTGGTGACAAATCCCCTTTCGTATAACCTAAACATGGCTTCAAGTGCCTCGGCTTCCGAAAGTGGGTATGGTGGGAATCACCCTCTAGCCCATGAAGGTGATCACATTTTTATTAATATGTTTTCAGTTGTTCATGTTGTGACCCATTCATACGATTATGGTTTGTCACAACCAACCATGGGGAAACAACCTCTGCCTCTAGAGAACCCTTTTCATATTGATAAGCCATAGACTATACCACGTGTGCCCAAAGGAGTCCTTAAGTGCTCGGTGCAAAACACTAATGTTTGAGTCACCCATAACTATTCTATCACAGAGGATGTGGGACAGACTCCCTGTGTGATGTTGGCTTTAGACTTTTCCTTCGCAAAGGAGAGTCTTGTTGTCTTCTTTAGAAGTTCTTGATTCGAATGGCGCCAGTGTGATCAAGTTTGAGACTCACGATTTCCAACATCGCTTACCTTACCATGTGGTTTTTCAAGTCCACGTGGAGTGTTTGAATAACACCATTAAACATACGGTCATTGATAAAGGTGTTGCAACATTGGTGATGTCTTTGGCTTGTTGGATGGGCCTTGTATCCCCCGTGTTGTACAAATCCATGACTATTCTGATGAAATTTGATGGATGCTCATTTAGTTTGCATGTTATTATTCCTTCCCTTTAGGTACATTTGGAGTGGGAAGACTCGGTTGGTTGAGGTCAACGTGGTTGATGCACCCCTTGACTATAATCTTTGTTGGGTCAAAATTGGATTTATACCATGAAGAAGATCGTATAGTATGTTTTTCATGTCGTATGCTTTACTCATTAAGGTAGAATCATGATGATCAACCAATTATTTTTTGATAATTCTAGTTCCTCAACATCAATGGGTTCCACCATCCCAATAGTTGACAATTATCATTTGGTAACTAAGAACGTTGGTGTCAGAATGTATCCTTCGTTGATGGGAACATTTAACTTTTCAGCACCAATATTAGCTATCGGTTCCACCCCTAGTAGTGTTTTGTCACCTTTAATTCTAGTCTCATTTCATACCTTGCATTTGATTGATCCTTGGACTCTCCCTTCTTTGGTTTACTTAGGTGAAGGGTGTTAACCCATCGGAGTGGATATATCATTTCCTATAGCCTATATTGGTTACCAAGTTGTAATTTATGTCACTGCAGACCCCAATATCTCCTCTTCGTGGATGTAATTAGAGGAATATTTCCTTATACCACCTGCTTGGGCAGTCAATTCATCGTGCTCACACAATTTCCTTGGAAACACTTTTCCTTCATAGGAAGCTATTATTGAGGCTATGATCGGTCCAAAATAGCCTTGGGAATATATGCATCATTAATCTTATTTCCTCCTTGAGATCAAACAGATTGAGCATAATGAATTTTGGTTGACCTTAAGCAAGAAATTTGGTCACCCCGTGGTCCCATTAGGTACTCATGGTATATATGCCAAAGGGAACATGGAGAACATATTTCCCACCATTCCAATCAACATTTATAGGCCCCATAGCAAGGTGGCGACGTTTATATTGGTGTATATTGTTAACCTGAAGAGATTCAAACATACACCGAGTTATTTAAGGAATTTCATGATGTATTCTCTTGGTATTATGAATAAATTGTAGGGATAGATCCTACATTTTCGAACATGAGATCAAAACTTATCCTAATGCTAATATTGTTTGACAATGCTTATGAGCTATGAATCCTCGTAAGGATCCCACCATTAAGGATGAGGTATAGAAGTTGGTCAAATATGACTTCATTTACTTAGTTCCTTTAACCAAATGTGTATCCAATATCATTCCTATGGATAAGAACCAGGGAAATATTTGCGTGTGCACCAATTTTAGAGATCTGAATAGAACATGTGCTAAGAATAACCTTCCCACTCCATTTCTTGATAAGATTTTGGATGAGTGTGCAGGAAGTGATATTTTCTCATTTATGGACGATTTTTTGGGCTATAATCAAAACTACATTAAGCTTGAGGATCAACACAAGACTGCATTTATATGTCCTTGGGGTACTTTTTCCAGAAGATACTTTTCAACAGTTGATGACATTTTCCTTTCACGACCTTAAATGTATAATTGAAGTGTATATAGATGACCTTGCTTCTCACTTTTGTTAGAGAGTGGATCATCCAACACATCTTTGTTTGTTTTTTGATAGATGCCATTGTTATCAAGTTTTTTTAAACCCTCAAAAGTGCATCTTTTGTGTTATTACTGATTGCTTGTTGGGATTAATGGTTTCAAAGGAGGGGATTATGGTCGATCTATTAAGTGCTGAGGAAATACTTTGGTTGCCTCCCGTGCATAAAATTCGGTAAATTTAGAGTATCCAAGGGATGGATAATTTTTTGAGTTAGTACATTGTGAATTATGAAAACCTGACCAGTGGTTTCATGCACTTATTGAAGGACACTCCATTCTTATGGGATACAAAATCCAAGGAGTCCTTCAACGCTCTTAAGAAATCCTTGGCATCGTCCCCTCTACTTAATCCTCCAGACTATAGTAGAGAATTTTTGATATATGTGGTCACTCCTCAAGAGACAATTGGTATGGTCCTGTTTCAAGAGGATAACAAGCTCCATGAGCAAGTTATTTATTATCTTAGACAAAATCTTATTGACACAAAACTTCGATATACTCACGTGGAGAAGTTGGCCATAGTGACTATTCACACAATCCGATGATTACGACACTGCATTTTACTTCTCCATACCACAATTGTAGTGCATATCAAACCATTTTAGTTCATCCTGACCAGACAAATGATAGGGAGAAATTATAATAAATGAATGGTTATTTTACAATAATTTAACCTCGGCTTTGTATCTACAAAATATAAGAAGTATTTGGTATTCACAGAGTTGATGCCGGATCTTCCTAGAGTGGATGATGATATGGCTCATGAAGAATCATTCCTTGATGAGCACATTTTCCTCATCTTGTCCACATACCCTTGATATGGTGTTATTATAATCTATCTTTGGAATTTAAAGTTTCAACCAAATCTCTTGGGGGATTAACAATGACACTTATTCCATAACGCTAAAAAAATACCTCATCATTGGTGACACAATGTATCGTCATGAAGTGGAATCTATTTTGAATCATTGTTTGACTCATGTGGAGGCCTAGGTTGTGCTTAATGACTGCCATGGAAGGATGTGTGGTAGTCATTTATTCAGGCTTGTTGCAACTCAGAAGATTTTTAAGACCAGGTTATTATTGGTTGTTGATATTTAAAGATAATGTTAATGCAGTCAAGAGATGTCACTCTTGCTAGGTGTTTTATTATATCATTCACTCGCATCCTGCCTCATTACATCCCATCATCACCGTCGATCCCTTCAGTAAGTAGGGGGTGGATTTTATGTATTGCAACCTGGATTCAGTTGGGGGGATTCATCATATTATTGTGGATGTGGATTACTTTACTAAGTGGGAAAAGGACATGCCTATAGTCAAATATGATGGTGATATGACCACACATTTCGTATTAAAATAGATTATCACTCGGTTCAGAATCTCGAAGGAGATTGTCACTAATCATGATAGTCACTTTCAAAATAAGATGGTAGCGGAATTAGATTTAAAGATGGGGTTTAAGCAAGATAATTCTTTATCTTATTACCACCAAGAAAATGGCCAGGTCAAGCTAGGTAACAAATCTCTTTAGGCCAATCTGCAAAAAAACATCATGCAAAGCAAGAATTATTGGCATATCATGTTGTATCCTGCTTTGTGGGCCTACCCGACCATATTTAATACTTACAACGGTTTTTCACTGTACCAGTTGGTTCATGGAGTGGAGTCAGTTTCACCGGTTGAATGCGAGATCCTTTCCTTGAAGCTAGTCGTAGAGTTCCTACATGACAACTCTGAGTTATAACAATGATTAGTTCGGGCCTAGAGCAACTTGATGATTAGTGTCAAGATGATGCCATAGCAATAGAAGTAAATAAGTGTCATGTCCCCCAATATTATAATTCTTTCTGCACCCGTCATTGAACGAGGGTGACTTGGTCCTCTCGTATGATCAATCCAATGAACCATTGGGGGCAGGTAAGTTTAATCCTATGTGGCATGGACCTTACATTATGAGGTGTGTCCTAAATAAAGGATCCTACGAGTTGGAATATTATGAAGCGAGTGTTCTAAAAGAGCCCATAAATGGGCTCTACCTTAAGAATTACTATGCTTGAGTCTCCATCTTTGGCTGGTACCTTGTATATTATTATACAATTTTGCATAGTTTTTGTTTTTTTATGGTGTTGTCAATTTGTTGACATGATTCCTATTGGGTGGAATATGTTGATAGAGTCTTCAACATACTTAGGATTTGCCGATTGTTCCAGCCGTCATACTTAGAACTTAGCTTATGCTACTTGGGTCGTTTATGCACCCGAGGGTCAGCTCATGTCTTTAGGAGGTGTATGCCTTCAACCATCCTCGAGCTATTATAGAGCTCATGTCTTTAGGAGGTGTATGAGTTTAGTTCTATTATAGAGCTATTACGGGATGCCATTTCAAATGGTATTCAATATTTATAGGTTTTCTTAGATTCACAATTGAATGGTCAGTACCGTGTTAGAGATCCTATGTTGCTGAGAATATTTGTAAGGGTAAGATTGTTTGAGCGACATTTTGATTTCATTACGTACATTCATATATCTAGAGCTATAATAAAGTTGTTGATTCATATGAAAATTACATTTTAGATTGGCATTTGTCACATAAATAAGAAATAAGCATTCACATATACATTCACATTCACATTTATACACATGTACATATATCAAACCGATAGACATAATTTTTTATTTCTGAATAAAAGATCCAAAAAATATGGTGCCATAGTACAAAATTAGGATTCTAGACATCAAAATATACATGACTTTTACAAAATAGAGTCCTAGAATCTATGCTAGTGGTAATGGATGACAATCATAGAAACAAAATATAGTGTTCACTAAACTCTTGAATAATATAACCCATGGACGAGGTACCTCGACCACGTGTTTCTACATAGTCTCAGGAAGGTACTCAACCTATACCATAGGGATCCTGTGGGTCAAACATACCAATTTTCCCTCACATTCTGTAGCATCCTCTCAACATCCACTCCGGTTATGTCATTTCCCCGACCTCTACATCGGCGTCGTGGAAAATCCTCTAGTCATCGCAAACCTATGCCTACAAAAAATGAATCTATTGTCAGTACATGATACCACCAAAAACATTTTTTTGCTTCCTTAAAACAAAAATACAAAAAAAAATGAAATATTACAAAACAAAAAATTGATCTTAACTATATCCTTGAATATGGAACCTGGTGGTAGTGGCATGCCCCTAACTCCATGGAAGTCTATCCCTGCATAGGGGTAGTCATCTATGGCGATCACCTATCACCACCACCAGTGGAATAAGCCATTAGTGAATGTAGAAGGAACTTTCCCACCTCCTAACCTCTGCATCACCTTAGTCCAATGAGTCTAGGATGGATCATGTATACCATGAGGAGGAACCTAAACTCTATGACTAAGGTTTGGTACCCTCTCAAAAAAATAAACTACAAAGTATGCTGGAAAACCCAAAGTTATTAGTCCGACCAAGTTTACATTCCATGAGACAGGAAGTACTCCAATCGTAAATGGTGGGCCTCATACACTCCACCGCATAGAACATAATAGGTCATGATGCATGATCTAATGATGTTGAAACTGATATGTTTGCCAAAACTAGAATAATCAACTTGAGGCTTAAGCTCTAGATCGCATTAATGGGGACTTGAATTCTCACTTTCTCAGTGTTGGGAAGGAAGTATATGGCAATTTAATCATGTATACTCATGCCCCCACTGACCCCACAATCCCTAATATTGAATACATCGCCTCAACGAGATAGTCCCGTAATTAAGTATAATATATCTTCTACCTCAATTTTAAGTGACAACCCATTTAGAATGAAAGCCTTTGTGTTCATATCCCAATAGTTTATGAGCATTTGTATTAATATTTGTTAAGCCCTCAAACTCCTACTATTCCAAAATTTGTAAATACCAATCCTTTGCAATGCTTGTTGGGAAGGTAGATCACCATGTATGACCCTATCAGCATCATCATGTTGAGTCTCTCCCTCCACTCAATTACCATCATGCAAATGAAAGAGAGATTAGTGAGGTTAAATACTTAAAAAAAGTTACCTAGAGTTTTCCACTAATGTCATATACTGATAAATGCATGGCCACGTGGGAAGGCTTCAATTTTCCTGTTTAGACGTATCCATACATACAACTTGATGATCTATCACCTGCATGGGATGAATAAACTAGTTTCTATGGTAAAATCCAAAAAATCAACCATCAAAATTAAAAATAAAAACTATGAAATGAAATATCATGATGAGAGGATTTACCTGGTCTAGAAAGTTGTCAATTTGGTTGCTTGTAGCTTCCAGATTCCGTGTTTGAAGATTAAGAGTGAAAAGAGATCCAAAAGCATTATTTGTGGTAAAAAACCAAATGGTATAGTAAATTGTTAATTTTTTACTATTTATAAAATATATTTACCCACCTTTCTATAGCTTACACCCTCTCTTTATTAGTTTACAAAAATTACAAACTAATATTGTCATGCAAGTTCCTTTATTAATGCAGTTTCGTTGAGCCTTTGTGGATTTTGACCATTTTCAAGCTTGTTCATGCCTTTGGTAGGTATAAATATTAATTGGAATATAGAATAGGATCAAATTCCACTTGCATTGTTGCAATCCTATGACCATGTCATATAAGCCTTAGGTACTAACCCACTTTTTAATGACACAGAACCCTCTAGCTTCTTCTAGAAGTGTCATTATTTAAACGGTAGAGATATATCGACCATGGGTACCCTAGTTAGAACCCGTTTTCCATTTGGTTCCCATGATGAAGTTCCTCCTTAGGTCTGGGAGTCCTTCACCTGCCATGCCTTGGAATGGAAGCCTCATGTTTGTTCTTATCTCTTATTATTGTTATCTCTATTAGGGACTACCACTTTATATCAAGTTGTAAATGCATTTCATTTGTATGCTTTCCTTATTGAACCTTATGTCGACTCCTCACTTCAGCATTATAATCCAAATTGCTTGAACTCATCTCAATTTTATCCAAGCAGATCCTATTATTTATCCTTTGTAGCTTGATCATCCCTCACCCTAGAGGAAACATTCCTCTGAGTGTCCTTATCCTACACACATTTCCTTTCATTGAGCATAGGTATGTTCCACTGCTTGGATCTAGTTTCCTTGCCCATGACACTTGTTTCCTCTTTATTGTAATATAATAAAATTTTATTCTTTTTCAAGCTTTATAATATGAAAAATACCAAAAAAATAAAAATAAAACATAAAAGGTTGGACGAGAAATGAAATTATCTTGTGTTGGCACTTGTCGTGTATCCTTTGAATAGAGCACAATTTACAAGTCCATAAATCATGGGTCGGGTTTCTACTATGGCCTTAGGAGCTACACTCAATATTTTGAACTTTCTCCACCAATTGGTTAAGCTTCCAGTTCCCATGGAGTCTCTATTGATTTATCCTGTATCACAGATTTATCCCAGTTAGTATATTTGAGTGTATGCTACCTAAGTGTAGACATCTTCCTTATGCGTTTGTTCAAAGGAAGTATTTACAGTGAATCATCCATTCCTCAGATATATTGACTCTACAGATCGGCCATTCCTTCTACTTTATATATTTGTTGTCCTACTTGGCACCTTGGGCCTACATTCATCATTGGTAGGTGACCTTGAACCCATCAGATGTCATCTCATAATTGGTCGTTTGCTGAGTGGTTTCCCTTGTGTCCGACGACAATAAATCTATTCATACATTGGGATTTGTGCCATGTCTTATATTCCATTAGACCCTATTGGTGGCTTCCTCGCCTCTATCAGTTATTTTCATCATTGAATTCTATTTAGAGGGTATCTTTCGCATGATACTTGCATGTGGTATGCCCGAGAAATGAACATGCTTCCTATTTTGTGTACATATCGTTCGTTCAAGTTCTTCCAAATCATCCAGCTTTGTTGAATACTTCGTGTTGGTTGATGGGGGATTCCTTAATTCTCTCCTTCCAATGGATTCCATTCCATTGACTTTAGATCATTTATTTCAAAATCATGATCTAGAGTCAATTGAGTTCCTTGAGATTTGCAGTCATTAGTGGCATGATCTCCCTCCATCAAAAGATTGTGAATACATAAATGTCCCCTAATTAATGGATTCTTCAACTGTTCGACCTCAACACATCTATTCACACTTGTTGAATGCACTCGGTACCTTGACACCCATTTCATTATCAATGGGTTGTCTCATATTTTTTAATGGTATATGTTAATGACCAGTAATTGGATAATGTTTGAAAATGCTTGATCTTAACACCTTTATTCATGTGATGAGACACATACCATTGGAGATTTGCATAGACGACCTGAAATTATGGTGGCATTCCGTATATGTTACTACCTTGATCATGACAGTACCTATGGAATTTCAGTTCTCATACCAGATCAGTGTACTTCATTATGTACTATATGTTTTGATTTAGTATGGAGACCAAAATCCACTACGTATTGTACATCGATATGACCACTTATGAGATATTTCCATTATTCCTATTCATGGACATGGTGATTGTACCTATATGTATCTAGGACTATTTTCTATGTTTCATACCCGCATTCATGTATTCATATTAATTATTGTATCATGCTAATGAGTGTCTAGTTCTTCTGGTTGGATCTTCACTACTCCACTTCTGGGATTTCTATAATGCATTTCAACCACCATGTAACCCTCTGAACTCACACATTAGGGGGAATATGTTATAACATTATTTTCCACACCTTATGCATATTTCCTTGATGGCCTTCCCTTGTCCCTATGTAAACTCCCTATACCCCCCTTATTCAATATATTCTTGATTTCAATATAACCCTAAAACACTCAGTTTGAAGATGCACGCGGGTGAACAATTATGCAACCTGTTTATACACATGTTTCACCATTACATCTCGCGTACATTGTGTTTTGTGACCAAAATAAAAATATTTCATATTTTCCTTGCCAAGTCATGGCGGTTACGATCCTTGACCTTACATATTCTAGAAAATGCTCTGATTCGACCCTCCATTTCCCATTTGAGAGCTATATATTGAGCCATTGCGAAGTACTGGAGGAAGAGAAACTTTGAGAGTAAGGAAACTATAGAGAAAATTTTCCCCATTTCCACATGCTTGAGTTTACATCCCTTTTTCCCTTATTGATTAAAATATTTATGTTGAATTCCCAAGCTCTACATTATCTTTTTGAGCTTGTCTTTGCATGGAGGATAGAAGTGGTGGAGGTCCAGGTGGAGGAACTTGGTTTCTCGGTTTCGAGGGATTGCCGACACAGGTTGTGACTTTGTAATTTTGTTTTGAATTAATAGAAATACTCTTTTCTCAACCAATTTCATCTGCAAATGTTATATATATTTCCATGGGTATATTTGATTCATACATGCTTAAATGGATTATGCTAGGGTAGGTGCTAATATTTCATGTATATATTACATGCTTGGACACTTTCATTGTTGAGGACAAGTTGTAGGTTTCAATCCTTGGATTGGAAGATCAATAGCAGACTTTTTTGAATTTTCGGTTAAGGTACATACATTTATTTTTGTTTTTAGCATTTACAATTATATGAAATATTTGGGATTATAGTTCATTTCTGGTGTCATCCTGTCAGTTGTGGTCCATCCCAAGACATAAGAGGATTTTATCCATAACACTCTGAGAGCCCTTCCTCTAGATCCACTTTTACAAAAATATAGGCGCAGGAGTATTGTTCCTTTAGATATTCCTTGTCAATAAAATTCACTAATTGATTTGCAATGGATCTCAGTGAGCCCAAATTCCAGCAGTGGATCGGGAGGTTAGAAAACCTTACCCAGACCGAAACATCCTTTGGAACATCAACCATTAGATCAAAATCTAGAGTCTAGTGGTTCAAGTACAATGCTTACGGACCCATAGTATGGGACATTTCTTAAGATTATATCTCTATCTTCCTTGGTGATAAATTCATACAAAAAAACCCTATCCTACAACATAAGATGTAACACTATTGGATATCAAGGGCCTCTAATTCTTTTGGATCCGATTTTTGATGGTTTTTGGAGCATGCAAAATCCTTGTGAACTGTCTTCCTAGATCCCGATATTCCAAGGAGAATGCAATTTGTATGGGATTCTCTGGATAGAGAACAACAACTGATATGTCTTTGAGTCTCTTTACAAATTTGGACTGAGCTCCTCTTCTAGCTTTCTTCCCCTGTGTAGCTATGGGTCGCTTGAAGGATTCCACTTTTAGAGAGAGCGAGGATGAACAGGGTAACAACCCTAAACCCCCGATACTCGTCATGGCTCTTAGCATGAAATCACTAGCAAAAATCCCTAGTGAATTGTAGTACAAACCCTATCTAGATATAAGAGGACACTCTTGTGGGATTCTATTTTGATCTTAAACCTAGATCTATTAAGCACCAAGAGGGATCCAATTTCTTGAGGTGTAAATTCTTTTTATCTTATTTTTTTTACACATTAAGAAAATGTTTACACAAGATTTTTGATCCCTCTCAATGCTTAATAGATCCGAGTCTAAGATGGATCTATGATGGCTTAATTTTTATTTATTTTAAGAGTTTACATGAATTTTTAAATTATTTTTTATTGATTGCATCGAGAGGAGCGAGATGCTATAAAACCCAATATGAGAGATATGTTGTCACATAAGGTAATGTAACGTTACATTACATTTCCAAAAATAAAAAAGTTAATGTTGGCTCATAAAATAAGAAATTATGAAAAGTAATTAAAAAAATGTATGTCCTCCTATGAAACAAACAATTAAAGATTAAACAAGGATCTATTGAGCAAGAGAAGGATCAAATTTCTTGAGTTTTTTTTAAAGTTACACCTCAATTAATTGGATCCCTATCAGTGCTTGATATACCCTGGTTTAACATGAATCTAAGATGGATCCTTCTCGGTGCCATATTACATAGTAATTAAAAAAATCATGTTGGCTCATAAAATATAAAAAAATTATGAGAAGTAATTAAAAAAATTAATGTGGATATTAATAAAAAAAAAACTTAAACCTTGATCTATCAAGCAAGAGATGGATCAAATTTATTTAGTTTAAGATTTAAAAAAATTACACAATAAATTGGATCCCTCTCTATGCCTGATAGATCTAGGTTTATGGTGTATATATTCCTATAATTTATGAGCTAACAATGAAACGTTACGTTACATAACGTGACAAATGTGACAACATATCCCCTATACTTGGATTTAAGAACCTTGCTACTCTAGGTGCAATAATCATAGCATTAGGTTGGGGCACTACTATGGATTCAATGAGATGAACAAATCCAAACAAGGATGAGTTGAAGGAAACATGGCCTGTTCAATTCCTAAAATTCAAGCTTTGGACATAATAACATCCTTGAAAATTTTGTTCAACTGTTCTAGTTTCTTTGAGGATGCAAGGCCTAACTTGATCATTGCCAAAGCATTTGCCAAAAATGGCCAAACACAACATAAAAAGACACCAACACTATGATCATAAAACAAAATTCATTTAGAAACAAAAGTCACTATATAGATAAAACTAGAAGACAATATAAGTAATATAAATTTCATCCCTAATTTAAGTTTATCCTTGCACATGCATTGGTTGTGTAAGCCATGATCTAGAATTGGAAAAATGACTAGAAATAAAGAAGATTAGCAACTGAGACAGTGAACACTCGATTAGAATTAAGACATCTTTTCTAAAATATAGGTGGACAAAGAGTTTTGTGAATGAAATCCATGTGCCACCGCAACCATTTACCATAATATATCTCTACTATAGTTTGTGTTACCTATCACTAATGCATGGATTCCTCCTCGCTATGACTAAAAAATGAACTGTAAGGAATGTGTTATCACTCCAGGGAACTCCTCTAGGTTGTAGCTCGAGGATTCCTGGTAACTTACAATGTTTTTTAGGGTTTTCTAATATGGATCAAGTCAGGTGATTTATATAACCTTCCACTCTCAAGACATGCATGAAACTCACTCAATTACAAGGCTTTTAGTTACAACTACTCAGAAGTTGACAATAAGGTGCAGGGATGGAGAACTAATCAGGATGGCAGATTTACAAACAAAACATATGCATATAAATGGATAAATCATGATAAAGATGGTACTTATAATTCAAATCACATTAACATTCCAATAGGATGATAGCTACCAGTCATTAATAAACTTGAATTTAACCTAAATACACGTTCAGGCATAAGCACAGTAAAGATAGAAATGGAGATTGGACAAATTATAACAAAACAACTTATTTCCAATCATGGGAAAAATGAGAAGCTGACAATAGTATAGGTCTATAAATCCCTAAAGTCGACCCTTTTTCATAAAATCAGTTTTAGGCTTTATAGCCTTTACAAAATATACAGATCCTAAAAACTTGGATCTGTTTTTACAAAAATAAACAAAATAATAGTTTTTTGCAAATTAGGTTTAAAAACCCTAATTAACTACTTGTCAAACTTAACTGAAGAATTAGTTCATTGTATGAACCTTCAGATAACTGAGGTAACTGCTAATTACTGCTACTGGTCCTCTGCTAGTTAAACCACTGATTTCTCTTGACAGTTAGGTGTTGGTGGCCTTTTGTGCTGTTATGTCATAGTAGGACTGAAACTGACCTTTTCTTGATGCTTTCCTTTGTGGCCTTTATCTTTAGCCTATGCCCCTGAGCCATATATATTCACCAAAAACCGGTCTTGTATGCCAAAATTTGATTTTAAGCCTCTGTCTGCTTTCAGTGGCTAAGAGACCAGTCTATCGAAACCGTTAGCTACCGAAAGTGGCGCTTTCAGTGGCTAATGGATTGCCCAAGTGCCCCCCTAAGCCACCAAAAGCCTTGTTTTGCAAAAATTATTAGGTTTTCCTAAAAAATGTCCCTATAAGCCTGTTTGCTTAGCTTTCTTCTTCAGTGGGCTCTGTGCTAGGAGGGTTAACAGTATCTTGGCTGGTCTTTGGAGGATGAAGGCTAACTGCAGCCTCAACTAGGGTTTCCAAGGTGGGGTGGCTGCTAGGGTTTGCTTTGGATTCCTTCAGTTGTAGTCTTTGGAGCCTAATCAACCTGTACAATCTAGTATTGTCCTTCATGAACCTCATGTTTCTCCTTTTTAAAAAGATGTATCTCCCTTTCATCTCCAGGAAAGAATTATGTAATTGCTTATTCCTTTTGGTCAATATTTCATTATTTTTCTTTATTTCTCTCTCCAAAATCTCCATTTCATAAATTTGCCTTGGTAATTGATTGATCTTTTGAGTTTTAGGCTTGCTAGAGGAAGCCTTCTCTACTGTTTCATCTTTCTCTTTTGTTGTAGGTGATGGGATTCCTTCAATCTCTATTGTCAATTTCTCTGTTAGGTCAACTTTTGCCCAAAACGTTTGGCCAAACTACTGAAAACTGGGGTTCATAGATGGATTTTTTCCTTAAAATATGTGACACCTGGGAATAAAATGAAAGAGGTTTTTGGATATTGGTTTGTTTTGAGAAAACAACTCTCTCATGTTTTTGAAATTCGTTTTAATTTACCCAGGATATGGATTTTAAAAACATGTGTAAAACAGGAAATTCTGAGATCCGAAAATTAGGTCTCAGAGATGGATTCGATTCTCCCAATATGCAACACCTGTAGGAAAATTGAGATAGGTTATTGTTCTCTGACCTGTTAGGAACAAAAAAATATGATATTTTTGTAAAATGATTCTCCTGTAGCTCATAATCACCGTTTTAAAATGATTCCTTTTTACAGTAAAACATCCCTTTCGGTGGCTTAGAGGATCTTGAAATTTCTGTCTTAGTTGCCGAAAGTTTGCTTTTGGTGGCTTAGAGACCATTTTGAAGCCATGCTTAGACACGAAAACCTGTGTTTTGAGTTTTTTTAGCAGGCCTTTTCCCCAACGCATTTCACTTGGTTTCGCTGGTTAATGCCCTCCTTCAATCACCCACTAAGCTGCTGAAACCAAGGATTTTCGGTGGCTAATGAGCTATTGGAAAGCTCACCTAAGCCACTGAAAGTCCTTTTCCTAAAATTTCATAAACAAATGTGATCAACAGTCTTTCGGTGGTTAACATGGTCCTGCTTAAAAACTTGTTGAGGCCCGGAAATTCACAGGCAACAACAGCAAGGGATTCTCCCCAGTCAACGTTCCCAACTAGCCCGTGACTGTTTGGTGTAGGGAATCTATCCGGTTTGCGGTCCGAATACCGTAGGTCAAGTAACAAAAACAAAGGTTTTACCAGTTGCGGCCCGGTCCACCGTGTGTATTTTTGACTTAAAGTATGATATGCACGTGCCTAATTAACAATGCAGGGTGATAAAGATGCAAAGAGTAGTCACAATGTGATGCGCAGGTTCTTACCTCTCGTATTAGAACTCATAAGCATCCAAATCACATATATGCAAGAAAATAAATACTCACTAAACTATCTCTAGAGAGATGGATTAATTCATGAGTAATGCAATACTGTTCATGTGTTATGGAAAATCACAGATAGCTATTCTTATAACTAAACATATAAACATGAATAAAAGTATACATGATAAGATAGCTCATCAATAGTTAAAAACCCCGTTACTCATGGTGGAAGAGATCATAAAATATACTAAAGAACATTCAAACAAGAATATAGGTTCAGGAAGTTAGAACACTCTCATAGTTAATGATACACAGTTGAAAATGAAATAGTTCCCATTCAACATTGCTCATTTAATCACATTGATACATTCCACATAGCACTTTCTCCAACAGGCAGAAGTTGCAGTCTCTGGTTGTAAAATGAAATAGTTCCTCTTACAAGCATTAGTTTACAAGTTTTTCCAGGGAAAAAGCCCCCTATAAGTTCTAACTTTCCAATATTTAAACTACAATAGCAGACTGCTTGGGCTGCCCCCAAACGTATGACCTTTCGGTCCCTCAAAACGCTTCATCTTCCCATTTTATTTTCTGTACGCATTCATGATCTGATTAGTAACTGATAGATATTTTGGGTCTGTGCCTTTGTCGCTATTCATTTTGTCTTTTCCTTCATTTGTCCTTCTTGCGATCCTGATGGACATGGTTCAACCTTTTCCAAAACTACCTAGCTATGCCTTCGCGCCGTGGTAGTATGAAAATTCCTTTGAGTCCACCTGCGATTCATCAAAGTGTATCGTTCACTGGGATTACATTCTAAAAAAAATGTCAAATTCTATCAATCACACGGCTGCTCAACAAGAAAGATCATGTGTTGCATTACTGCTAACACGGCAGGGTAGACTTATCCACAGCCGCATAGGCGGGCTTAATAGGCGATGGGCACTGTGAAACATTTAAGCATGTCGGAGTCGGAAGAGTTAAGACCCAAGCTGCAAGCGGGAAAAATTCCAATCGGAAGTCGAAAAGACAACGACATCGGAATCCAAGTAGCACAGCCGCAATGGTGGAAAAGATAAAGACTATGGACATGCGACCCACATCGGCAGTGGAGTGCTTTTCATTTCGGGTAGCTAGTTGGTTTGAGAGCCACAACGACCGAAGAAAAAGGGTTATAGACATGTGACTAGAAAACCGACATGCATCGGTGGGTAGAGCGCTTTACACATTAGGTGCTTAGTCGATTTGGGAGCCACAACGGCAGAAGAGAAACAGACAACAGCCTCTAGTCACATAAACTTGCTAAGTGTTAAAAAACTTTAAAATTCGGCAACGATTGCTTTTCAAAACACTTGATCTGATTCATCTTCAACTCAGCAAAAACGAACTCTAAAACCTGTGACCCACAATAATTCCAAACATGAGCAATTTCTAAAAACCAGGACTAAATGTAATCTTCAAGAAATCATCCAAAATTAAAGCATGACCCAAAAATTCAAGGATCCAAACGATTAAAAACAACGCTAAATCATGAGGAGGGGACCAAAATTTAAGAAATTTGGGGAAAATAGTTGCGACTGCAACAATTGGCAATTACTTGGTGAACCTAGATCTCTGGATGATGATTCCTTGAGTGACAGACTGTTTGACAACAAACGAACATATTGAATTCTTCCAGCTATTTGGATTTCTCAAATGGAAAAAGTATGTAGCTTTGATCATTGATGACAGTCCAATCTGGGAGAATGGAAACCAAGATTTTCAAGTCTAGATAACTCTATTGAGGCTGAAAGATGAGTTTCATTGTTACTTGTGTCTTTAGGGAGCTTCCAGCTTGGGCACCACAGGATCGTAGCATATGGTAAATAGCAATATGCATTTGTTCCTCATTCCCATGCCACTTTAGCACTTTTGTGCTTTTGGACTTTTGTCCTTTTCATATGAGTCCTCCTGTATGCCTTTCTTTCTGAATTTTAATTCAGGCTCCTCTATCCCAAGTGTCCTTTTGTGTGAGAGGCGTATTCACGTTTCAGCTCATGGATGGAGAGGAACTTTTGGCGATTTAGTACTTATGGTTCAGCATTTGTTTTGATAATGCTTTCATAGGAGTTTTTGACTCTTATTTGCCTTTTGGCATTCATTTCTTGGCATGGGATCATTTGTATTTAATATACTATTTACCTTGCTCCTTTCCATGGGCACTTGACTGTCAACCCCTTGGACCTTTTAAATGTGAGATGGATGGAGCCTCAAAATAGTACTCCAGACCCTCTAATTCTGGTTTATTTTACAGGGGTTAAGCAGGACTTCACTGCGTACATAGATATTTGAGAAAACTACTAAACTGGAAGAATTTCTTCTAGACAAGCAGCAATATACAGTCTTATACCAAGGAATCTTAATCATACCAAAATTCTGATGTTTTCCATGCAACCGCGGGTTTTCCTTCTTTATTGAAATCAACAGAAATTTAAACTAAAACTAAACTAAACTTCATGACTCAAAGACTCAAAAGACAACATGGCTAGATTATTTATATACAAGATAGAAGAACACAAACGAGACTTAGGAAAAGTAAGGCTTGAGAACTAAGCCATTTACTGGTAAGTTCTCATCCCATCCTTGTAGATCTTGCAACTTATAAGTGGAAGGGCCAAGCTTTTCCACAATCTAGAAAGGACCTACCCAGAAATGCTGGAACTTCGTGTGTTTTCCCTTCTCATCACGGGGGTGATCCCACTTGAGAACCAAAACTCCCACTTCAAAGTCTTTTGTTCCTGCCTTATGTTTGTCAAACCATCTCTTTATTACCTCTTGTTTTTGCTTAAAGCACTCTCTGGCTTTATATCGAGCTTCTTCTGCTTTCAGGAGATTATATATCCTTATTTGCAAAACTTCATCATCCGGCCCTCTAGATTCTTGAGCTATTATGGAAGAAGGTAACATGATATTGGGAGGAAGAATGGCTTCTTTACCATACACAAGGGTATACGGAGACACTCCTATAGAAGACTTGGGGGTGACTCTATCAGCCCAAAGGGCATTTGGTAGTGCTGAGTGCCAACTCCTCTGGTTTTCTATTATAGTCTTCTTTAAAATTCTAATCAGATTTTTGTTAGAGGATTCAACCAAGCCATGTCCTTGTGGATATTAATTAGCAGAATAATGAAACTTTATTCCTTTCTCATGAGCGAAAGCAGTTAATCTAATAAATGAAAATTAAGTAGCATTATCAAAGGCTAAAGAAACTGGAACTCCAAACCTAGTCATAATATGGTCCTGTAGGAAGCTAATGACCGCGTATTCATTTATTTTGCGTAGCAGGATAGCTTCGACCCAGCGAGTGAAATAATCGGTCGCGGTCAGAATGTACTTGTGTTGTAGGGAGGAATTCGGTTTTATTTCTCCAATAATATCCAACCCCCATTGCTCGAACGGCTCCATGATCATCACAGGCTTCAGTGGTGCGGCTGCTTTAGGTTGTCTTCCACTACTCCTTTGGAAATATCACACTTCCTAACATGTGCATGTGCATATTTGAAGAGCGTAGGCCAATAGTAACCGACTCTGAGGATTTTGTGAGCTGTAGTATCTCCTGAATAATGTCCCCCAGCAGGCCCGTCATGCAAATCTGTCATTACTTTCTTCGCATCTTCTTTCTCTAAGCATCTTAGAAGAACTCCGTCGTAATTTTTTCTGAATAATATTCCTTCAACAATTTGATAGGAAGCTGATTTAAGACGCAACGCTCTTCTTTGTTTAGAATTCCAATGTTCTGGCAACAGTCCTTCCTGCAGGTAATGCACGAGGTCCCTATACCAAGAATCGGGGGCTGTGAACAAAGGACATACGTCCATCAAATGTAATTCAGCCTCGTCTTCCCAGGCGTGTTCGTCATTGCTCCCATTTTCAGTCATCAGTTTGCACAACCCCTGCCCTTTGACTATAGAGGTTGGCTTGAACTCGAGGTCATACTCTTGAAGAGCTGTTACCCAATTGCCCCTTCTTTCTCCTAACTCCTTCTGTACAAAAAGAGACCTTACAACTGGGTACGGGACGATCACCTTGGTTCTATTTTTTAATATATAAGGCCTGAATTGTTTCATTGCTTTGAATATTGCGTAAGCTTGTTTATCAATAGTCAGGTAATTTAATTCAGCCCCTTGTAGATTAGTGCTCATGAAATATATTAGGCATTCACCCCCCCCATATTTCTTTTGGGTAAGCACAGCTGCTAGTGAATCATCAGATGCAAAGGTATACAGAATAAAATCCTTGTCAAAATCTGGGCTTTTTAGGGAGGGTGCGTGTGCAACAACAGTTTTAATTTTGTTGAATGCGTTCTTCTCAATCTCAGTCCACTTGAATTGTGCATTTTGCTTCACCATTTGCTGCAGAGGCTTGACAATTTGAGTGAAATCAGGTAGAAATATTTGCATGAAGTTAATTGTTCCCATAAATGATTGCATCCCCTTTTTATTATGGGGTAAGGGAATCTATTCAATGGCCTTGATCCTTTCCGGATCAATAGAGATTCCCTTCTTTGAAACTATGTGACGAAGCAACTTACCCTTCGTAACAACAAACACACACTTTTTGGGATTGAGTGAGATGCCATATTTCCGTCAGCGTTCAAAAATATGCATTAGATGAAAGGCATGCTCTTCTCTCCTCTTTGAGAATATCGTAATATCATCAAGGTACACTACAGTACTACAGCCAATCAGACTGCGGAAAGCTATGTCCATAGCCCTCTGAAATGTGGCTCCAGCGTTTATAAGCCCAAAGGGCATTCTTCTGTAAGCGAAAGTTCCCCATTTAGTCCTGAATGTTGTCTTCAACCTGTCTTCTTCAGTTACTAATACTTGATTGTAGCCCGAGAATCCGTCTAGTAAATAAAATAGTTCAGACCTTGAGACCATTTGTAGCAGTTGCTCCATGAGTGGAACAGGATAGTTATCTTTGTCTGAAGCACAGTTTAAATTCCTGAAATCCACGCATAGCCTGATTTCTCCAGATTTTTTCCTCACTGGCACCAGATTTGAGTCCCAGTCAGAGTGTCTGACCTTAAAAATGATTCTAGCATCCAATAATTTCTTAACTTCACTCTGGATCAGAGGTTCCAATTTGGGGTGCATTTTCCTTAAAGGTTGCTGATAAGGTTTGATGCCAGCTTTGATGGGGATAACATGCTTGATGATGCTGGTGTCATATGTCTTCAAATCTTCGTATGTCCAAGCGAAAACATCTTTATATTGATTAAACAGACTGACGAACTTATCTCTTTCTGCTGGTGAACAACATTTGCCAAGATTCACATATTTAGGATGTGTCTCAGTCCCTAAATTTATCAGCTCAAACTGTAGAGATGAGCTGTGAGTCTTCACGTTGGCTGGTCTTCTGAACTTTTCATTTAAATTGAACATTCTTTCTAAATTTCCGACACCTTTAGGGATGAAATGTTCATACTTCAGCTTGGATTGATGTTCTTCGTCGTCTATAATTGCTCCTTTAAATACCTCGTCATTTGTTAAGAATTCGATAATCTGCTGATCGTCATCGAATACTCATAGGTTGGTGATCATATCAGGTATCGAGGGCCTGAAAATCAATTCAACGGAGCATTGATTATTAGTAGGTACAAGCCTAGCGGCTGATGTGGCCAACAAGTCAGCTGCTGCATTTTTAAGTCTTGGAATTGAAACAATATTAAATGCATTAAAACCTTTGAGCAGATCCCATACCTCATTTTGATAAGCTTTTAGGTGAGGGGAAACACAATGTATTTGATTCCAGATCTATTTAATAATTATTTCAGAATCTCCAAAAACTTTTAGATTACTTACCTTTAACTCGATTGCTTTCCTTAAACCCTGCACCAGCGCTTCATACTCAGCCGTGTTATTTGTACATTCAAACTCTAATCTACATGAAAGAAAATGTTTATTATTCTTGGGGTCGATCAGGACACAACTGGCCCCTGACCCTTCTAATGTCTTAGAGCCATAAAAAAAAATGTCCAAAAATCACTAACTACTGCACGCGAATCTATTCCTACTACTAAGTTTACTATGTTACAGTCGATTTCATCAGCCTGTGAAAATCGAAGGAGATCAGGCTGGGTGTCTGATGTGTCGCTTGCTTCTTCTGCTTGGTAATTTCTTGGTTCCAATTCAATAAAACAATTTCCCAACACATAATCCACTGGTTCATTCTTCTCCTCAAGTTGAGTAACGTTGTATTTCATGTGAGGTTCCCTCAAAATTTTAATTTGGTTCGGGCTTCCTTTATATGGCAGCCATAGATGCGACCAATCCGAGGCAAAATATCCATTTAGTTTGGCTGACCAATCTCTGCTCAGAACAAGACCGTAAGCATCTGGTATATCGACCACCACGATATTAATGACTTGGCACACTTTATCATTTGACGACAGGCAGACTAGGACATCCTCCATTTCACCAATTACCTTTACATATGTCCTATCCAACTAAACAACCCTCCACGTGGATGGCTTAGGCTGCCCATTTATCTTTTTATAGACTGATATTGGCATGACGTTAACTGACATCCCTGAGTCTACCAGGAAATTATGTACGTTGTGATTGAAAATTTCAAAAGTGAGGAGGAAAGGTGGATGTTTGCTCTTAGACATACCTCCAATGCTGGTTTCTCCGATTTCTTCTTCCTCTTGAGGTCAATTGTTAGTGGGAAACCTCTCATCCAATGCTTCAAGTGCTTTCAATAGTATTTCTTTTTACTGCGGCACTTTACACATTTCAAATAGTGAAACTGTCATGTTCCCTCAAATTGACCATTAAAAGTGATGACCATGCTAAGTTCCTAGGGGCTCAAGTTGTTATTAATTATTCCTCCTAGGATAAATTTTTCCTAAATAATTGTTCTAAGGCATGTATTTAATTTTATTTCAGCAATTTTATTTATTATGCACAATAATGATGTGGAATTAAGGCTGCCATGTCAGGAGGGTGCATTGGGGAAAGCTAGTCAACTTTCCTTGGTAAAATCAAGAAAGTCCATGACAAAAGAAAGAAAGAGAATAAAGGGAAGTTTCCTAAAAGCAGAAAAAGTAGAAAGAGGTAAAAGCAGGAAAGTTTTTTTAAGGAAAGAAAGAGTTTCCTTATGAGCCAAGAAAAGCATAAAGTTGTCATAACTCAAAAGAGGCATCATTTAACTAAGGGAGGGCACATTTTCTAATTGTGAAGGATTATTTGGAATTAGAAACAATTCCACATGGTCCTACTTTCCTAATTTCCCAAAGGGGGCGCTTTTGTGGCTAGGGTTAGGTCATCCATGGGGTTGACTTGCTCTCACAGGTCACCATTGGCCTCAACTTACTAAGCAGGTCATCCATAAGTCTATAAAAGATAAATTCAAACCCATTGCTTCAGTTTGGTTGATTATTTGATTGCTGAATGCTTATGTGAGCATTACTTCTGAGTGTTGTGCCTCAGACTATTGGGAGATGAGCCCCAGCCTTCCATTCCCCTCTCCTTCCATCCCCTTCTCTTCTATTGCAGGTATGGAGCACTACATTGCAGCCATTGAAGTATGATCAGAGTTATTTTCATCCTCCAACACGTTAAGTTTGAGATACAGTGAAGCCCATGCTTCACCTATGCTCACAGCCTCTTTTGCCAGTCATATTCTGGGCCTCCTGCCCCTTTATTTTGAAAGCCTCTTTGTAATGGTGAGTCAATAATGTTATTTCTGTTATGTACTGTCAATATATTCTGAACATTACATTTACCAGGTCTAGATATCTCAGACCCTGAAGGATATTATCTCAGTTCCATTAAAAGATTATATTTTATCAGTGTATGGGGGAATTGAGTGAATATGTGTCTTGTAATGAATATTTCATGATGGGGAAGGGATTCAAATAAATATTCATGTCCATAGAGCCCATATTTATCTCTTTTATAAATCTTAGGTTTCACAGAATTGAATTTGAGGTGATTTAATAGTCTTTTTAAGACCCTAGCTAGATTACTAGTTTTTAATAACTAGTTTTATTGAAATTGATGCAAAATAGGTTCTGTAAACTCAAACTGAGCTCTGTCAGTTCTTGTAGGTCAGTAACAGGTATAAATTACCATATCAATCTCCAGAACCATTTTTTTTTTGGTTCATACCACCCTTTTGCATCCTCCTCTGTGCAGGGTTCTCCTTGGCCAAAACTGCCAAAAATCCCAAATTCACCTGAAACTTATTAGAACTATCCAGAACATAAATGAACTGTATAAATCCCTTATTTATGTTATATTAATGCTGGAATAATCCTCTGCAAGTTTCCATAAGCCCCTGGTTGAAACAAACCGAACTACTCTCCTTAGTTGCACGGTTTGGCTGCCCAGAAGCGTGGTAGTATGTTTCCGCAGTGTGGATTCTGAACCCTAAATGGCACCAGATATAAATGTGTTAGGGGAGAGGAAATTCAATGTCTGATTGTCTTTGGTTACTTCCCGCTGCTCACTCCTTTTTTCTGCAAAATTTCCCAGAATAAACCCCTTATTTTCCCAGTCAGAGGAGTCATTGTGTAAACTATTTCAAGTTCAGAAATTTTAATACAATTAATAGAATTGGAGAGTTTTCAGGTCTATACACGAGACTTGGAACATTACAGAAACGTTTTCCTTTGCCTTGTTTATATCTTCCACGATGTCATAATCCATCTGCAGTTTAGTAGGATGTGGCTTATCAACATTCATTTTTTCTTCAGTGGGCTTGGCCGGCGCATCATTCTGCCTAGGATCTTGGCTGGTAATGGTGAATTCAGGAATTTTATCGGCTGTGGAATTATTTTGAAATTTCTTAACATTTTTCTGCAGCCTTTTAATCTTTGGGAGCATGAGACTGTTATCTTTAGCTAGCCCTTGGATCCTTGTTGTTACGTTGGTTTCCATGACTTCCTTGTAGCCCCGATTCTTTTCCTCTTCAGCTTCAAATAACGAAACAGAATTCCATAGAGCCATGGTCTCATCTTCCTGTTCCTTCATTGAAGTGGTACTCTCTTTTCTTTCTTCATCTCCATCTTCTGTTAATTTAGAATCCAACAGCTGATTCATAACCAACGTCACCGAGTTTATCCATTGAGGACAATTCTTTTCAGAGTGTGGTTGTTGATGGAAAGTGAAAAAATTGTCCATGCCTACCTCTGTTAAATTCATAGATGCAGAATTGTGTGGAGGAGGTTGGGACTGATTGTTATCCTCTCTTTTCTTGTAATAGGGCTTATAGAACTTTTGAGTTTCCTTCTCTTTCTCCAAGTCTATGATTTTGTTAGAAAGCTTCTGCATCATTTTTGCCATACTTTCAAAATATGGTGATTTCTCTTCCTTAGGCTTAGTAAACAATAAGGCTTTCCTTCCCACACCTTTCTCTCCTGACTGTTCGAGATAATCTTCGATACTTTCTCTTTCAGCTTCCACTATTTCCGCCTCTTCATTGGTTTCCACCAAAGTAGGCTTGGCCTTTATTTTGGAAAACATGGCCAACTTAGGGCCTAAAGATGAGGTATAATATTCAATTAGGACCTTGTCTGAAGGTTTGTCAGCTTCAGAAAAATTCTTGAGATATGCTGCAAACCTTTGGGTGAAATTGTGCACCTTTTCCTTTCTCTCTTTTTTCAAAGCGCATAGTCCTTTCATAAGAGCTGCATGAGTCTTCTGAGCCGCATACTTACTTCTAAATATCCTTTCAAAGGTATCCCAATCAGGGATAGAGTTTGCAGGCAAACCAAAATACCATGATGCTGCAACTCCTTTAAGGGTGTGCGGGAATAGTTTGTAAACTACATCCTCATGCTCCCTAGCCCTTAACCCTTCTATTTCCAGGTAAAAACTTTGCAGGTGGTCATCTACTAGTATCTTCTCACTTGGGTCGAATTTGGGCAGCATCTTTTCAAAGGACTGAGGTAAATCATGTAGCGGAGGCCTGTTAGGTTTAAAGGTGATCTGGCTCTCCATGCAGGTGGTGGATTCGATGGGTTGGGTGGTTGATTGGAATTGACGCCTGCCATGAGTCTGGGTGGAGAGTGAGGAGGTGAGCAAACAGGAGTGTGAGCAGGAGAACTAGGAGGAGTATCTGGGCCTTCTTGATTCAAAGGCAGTACAACTTCCTGTAGAGCTGTTTCTACAAGCTCTTCCCAATCCTCAACTAGCACTGAGTCTTCCAATATGGGACGATCTTTCCTTTTATGTTCTCTTCTGGGAAATTCAGGGATGATCAACAATCCTCCAATCTTCTTCACATATGCCCTAGTGTGTCTTCTCAGATTATTAACAACCTCATTGTCAACAGAAAACAAATGTTCTCTACTCCTTTCTTCTGGAATTGGATTATGAATCCCACTGCTTTCAGAACTATTACTGGTGGAATAATATTAGGAAAACAGGTTTCCTCGTCCAGCCATGCACTGGCGGGCCTCCTTCTAGCGCCAGAAACTGTTGAGGCATAGAAATTCATAGGCAACAACAGCAAGGGATTCTCCCCAGTCAACGTTCCCAACTAGCCCATGATTTTTGGTGTAGGGAATCTGTCCGGTTTGCGGTTCGGCTACCGTAGGTCAAGTAACAAAAACAAAGGTTTTACCGGTTGCGGCCTGGTCCACCGTGTGTATTTTTGACTTAAAGTATGATATGCACGTGCCTAATTAACAATGCAGGGTGATAAAGATGCAAAGAGTAGTCACAATGTGATGCGCAGGTTCTTACCTCTCATCTTAGAACTCACAAGCATCCAAATCACATATATGCAAGAAAATAAATACAAACTAAACTATCTCTAGAGAGCTGGATTAATTCATGAGTAATGCAATACTGTTCATGTGTTATGGCAAATCACAGATAACTATTCTTATAACCAAACATATAAACATGAATAAAAGTATACATGATAAGATAGCTCATCAACAGTTAAAAACCCCGTTACTCATGGTGGAAGACATCATAAAATATACTGAAGAACATTCAAACAAGAACATAGGTTCAGGAAGTTAGAACGCTCTCACCGTTAATGAGACACATTTGAAAATGAAATAGTTCCCATTCAACATTGCTTGTTTAATCACATTGATACATTCCACATAGCACTTTCTCCAATAGGAAAAAGTTGCAGTCTCTGGTTGTAAAACGAAATAGTTCCTCTTACAAGAATTAGTTTACAAGTTTTTCCAGGGAAAAAGCCCCCTCTAAGTTCTAAATTTCCAATATTTAAACTACAACAGCAGACTGCTTGGGCTGCCCCCAAACGTATGACCTTTCGGTCCCTCAAAACGCTTCATCTTCCCATTTTATTTTCTGTACGCATTCATGATCTGATTAGTAACTGATAGATCTTTTGGGTCTGTGCCTTTGTCGCTATTCATTTTGTCTTTTCCTTTGTTTGTCCTTCTTGCTATCCTGATGGACACGGTTCGACCTTTTCCAAAACTGCCCAGCTATGCCTTCGCACCGCAGTAGTCTGAAAAGTCCTTTGAGTCCACCTGTGATTCATCAAAGTGTATCGTTCATTGGGATTACATTCTAAAACAAAACGTCAAACTCTATCAATCACACGACTACTCAACAAGAAAGATCATGTGTTGCATTACTGCTAACATGGTAGGATAGACTTATCCACAGCCGCATAGGCAGGCTTAACAGGCGATGGGCGCTGCGAAACATTTAAGCACGTCGGAGTTGGAAGAGTTAAGACCCAAGCTGCGGGTGTGAAAACTTCAAATTGGAAGTCGAAAAGACAATGACATCGGAAGCCAAGTGCTTCACACAGTCACAATGGCGGAAAAGATAAAGACTACGGACATGTGACCCGCATCGGCGGCAGAGCGCTTTTCATTTCGGGTAGCTAGTTGGTTTGAGAGCCGCAATGGTGGAAGCAAAAGGGTTATAGACATGCGACTAGAAGACCGACACGCATCGGTGGGTGGAGCGCTTTACACATCGGGTGCTTGGCCAATTTGGGAGCCGCAACAGCGAAAGAGAAACAGACAACAGCCTCCGGTCACATAAACTTGCTAAGTGTTAAAATTTTTTAAAATTTGGCAACGATTTCTTTTCAAAACACTTGATCCGATTCATCTTCAACTCAGCAAAAACGAACTCTAAATCCTGCGACCCACAACAATTCCAAACACGAGCAATTTCTAAAAACTAGGACGAAATGTAATCTTCAAGAAATCATCCAAAATTAAAGCATGACCCAAAAATTCAAGGATCCAAACGATTAAAAACAACGCTAAATCATGAGGAGGGGACCAAAATTTAAGAAATTTGGGGAAAACAGTTGCGACTGCAACAAAACTGTTAGCTGCCGAAAGGTGAGCTTTTCGGTGGCTAATGAGTTGTTGAAAAAATCGCCTAAGCCTTCGAAAGCTAAAACTTTCAAATTTTCTTAAAAAACAAAACATCAGATATCCCAACCTTGTTATTCATACCAATATTTTTCATAATATGGCCTGAAACCTTCATCAGTGATAAAAAAATAAATTGTTTTGAGTGAACTTATTGAAAATTTCATTTAGGAGATAACATTTGGCTCCTACTCAGGGATGGGTACCTCCCTGTGAGGTCCCAAGAACCCCAAAACAAAATGCCTTTCCTGAAGAAGAATAATTAAAGCTATCTTCTAGTGTTCCATTTGGCATGGAGTCATTTGTCTTTTATAACTGATCCCCTGCAATCTTCCTATAGCCCGCTTTGCTTATTCAAGAAAACAACTGAAAATGACCTAGCTGCTCATATTAAGAGCTTATTTTCCTATCTACTCCTACTCCTAATTCTAATTAGTAGAGTCTTCTTATCATGTGACATCATGCTTCCAATCAAGCTAGGCCAGAAGCTGATCTGCTGAACTTATCCTTGATCTTGACTCGAAAAATAAATGAAACCCTAGCATGCAGCAATGTAGTTTCAGAGGGTGACAAAACCAGCTATCATATGACAAAATTATTTTGATATCTATGCTTCTCATAAGTTCTAGATAGTTAGCAACAGGGTCATAAAAGCCAACAAGAAATACCTTTTTATGCTGTTGTTCCAACTTAAAGAAATGCTGTTGCTGGCTGCTTTTAGTGATCTCTATGTTAACTGTAGATTGCTCAACCTCTGACTGGTAAGGACAAATTATGCCTTGCTGTTCTGGACTTTTCAGATCATCATCTTCCACTTCATATCTATTGCATTCTTCCTTTGTTTGCAAATCATAAAACTGGGGGCTGCCTTTAGTATTTGCTGTAGATCCAAATTTGTTACATGATGTTCCTTCAATCTGCTCGGTATCTTTCGGGTTTCCAAAGGGGACAAACTGATCTTCTTGACACCCTAAGACGTCAACAGATGCATTTGGTACAAAGTCAAAAGTATCTATATTATGGTTAACATTCTGAAGATCATTAATATGTCGATCACAATGAGAGGTGTCCCCTATTGCAGCATACTCTTCATAGCTATCATTAACCACAACATGCATATGTCTCTGATCATCTCTTTGCTGAAAAGTAGAACTAAAATAAATTCCAGAAGTGGACAAATCCTTACAAAAATTAAAATCTTCTTCTTCATCATTAGCAGCCTTTCTATCCTGAGAATGAAACTTATATTCTTCACAACAATTATCAAATGCAAACTCATCTGAATAGTACCTTTTACAGTGCTCAGTGAATGCTTTGTGAAAACCCTTCAATGATGAAATACTAGAAGGAGGTAAAGAAACATACCACTAATGTGCATCACCATATAATGAATACATGAACATATTCATATGAACAACTTCATGCTGCTAATCTAATAGATCCATGCATTCGTGAAACTTGAGGAGGTGTTCTGCAGGACTGTCTTCTTCCTCCTCTTTGAAGACAGGTAGAAAATCTCCCCATTCAGACATATCAGGTAATGGATGTGGGAAACCAGGAACGGAAGAGAAGTCAAGAGGTGCAAACCTCCTAGCCAAAAGAGCAGCAAATGATTTTGACATCTTTATATTATGGAGTCGCCACTAAATTCATCCTTCATGGAGTCTCCAGGGATGAGATCTTCACAAGCAACAGTGCTTGAAGATTCCTCATTCCAAAATTTGTTTGATGTATTTATAAATTCTTGAGATTGTATGTTTCAACAGAAGAAATAATAGTAGAAACATTTCTTGAAATACCTAATGTAGCTTCCTGTACAGCACTGCTGGTCTGCTTTAGTGAAGCCCTAGCTCTTCTCAAAATCTCTTCTTGATTTGAAACAGGTGTTGCTAGTGGCCCTTTAGGGTTTTCTCTGGTACTTGGTCTTCTTGAAGCCACCTTATTTCAATGGAGTTTCCAGATAGATGATTACAACCAAAATAGTGTCCAACCTTTGTCTATCATCAATGCAAGGATCTATGTCATCTCCCAGGGAAGCTGAGCTTCTGTATCCTTTCCCCGGTAGTGGCGCCAATTTGTTATCACTTCACGAAACTCCTCTAGGTTGCAGCTCGAGGATGCCTGGTAACTTACAATGTTTTTTAGGGTTTTCTAATATGGATCAAGTCAGGTGACTTATATGACCTTCCACTCTCAAGACATGTATGAAACTCACTCAATTACAGGGATTTTAGTTACAACTACTCAGAAGTTGACAATAAGGTGCAGGGATGGAGAACTCATCAAGCTGGCAGATTTACACACGAAACAGATGCATATAAATGGCTAAATCATGATAAGGATGGTACTTATAATTCAAATCACATTAACATGCCAATAGGATGACATCTATCAGTCATTAATAAAATTAAATTTAACCTAAATACACATTCAGGCATAAGCACAGTAAAGACAGAAATGGAGGCTGAACAAATTATAACAAAAGAGCTTATATTCAATCATGAGAAAAATGAGAAGCTGACAATAGTATAGGTCTATAAATCCCCGAAGTCGACCCTTTTTCATAAAATCAATTTTAGGCTTTATAGCCTTTACAAAATATACAGATCCTAAAAACTTGGATCTGTTTTTTACAAAAATAATAGTTTTTTGTAAATTAGGTTTAAAAACCCTAATTAACTACTTGTCAAACTTAACTGAAGAATTAGTTCACTGTATGAACCTTTAGATAATTGAGGTAACTGCTGGTAATTACTACTACTGGCCCTCTGCTAGTTAAGCCATTGATTTCTCTTGACAACTAGGTGTTGGTGGCCTTTTGCGCTATTATGTCATAGTAGGAGTGAAACAGACCTTTTCTTGATGCTTTCCTCCACGCCCTTCATTTTCAGCCTATGCCCCTGAGCCATATATATTCTCCAAAAATCGATATTGTATGCCAAAATTTGATTTTAATCCTCTGTCTGCTTTCAGTGGCTAAGACCAGTCTATCGAAACCGTTAGCTACCAAAAGTGGCGCTTTGGGTGGCTAATGGACTACCCCAGTGTCTTCCTAAGCCACCGAAAGCCCTGTTTTGCAAAAAATATTAGGTTTTCCTAAAAAATGTCTGTGTAAGCCTGTTTGCTCAGCTTTCTTCTTTAGTAGGATCTATGCTAGGAGGGTTAACAGCAGCATGGCTAGTCTCTGGAGGCTGAAGGCTAACTACAGCCTCAGCTAGGGTTTCCAAGGTGGGGTGGCTGCTAGGGTTTGCTTTGGATTCCTTCAGTTCTACTATTTGGAGCCTAATCAACCTATACAATCTAGTATTGTACTTCATGAACCTTAGGTTTCTCCTTTTTAACAAGATGTATCTCCCTCTCATCTCTAGGAAAGAATTATGTAATTGCTTATTCCTTTTGGTCAATATTTCATTATCTTTCTTTATTTCTCTCTCCAAAGTCTCCATTTCATAAACTTGCCTTAGTAATTGATTGATATTTTGAGTTTTAGGCTTGCTGGAGGAAGCCTTCTCTACTATTTCATATTTCTCTTTTGGTGTAGGTGATGGGAGTCCTTCAATTTCTGCTGTCAATTGCTCTGTTAGGTCAACTTTTGCCCTAAAAGTTTGGCCAAACTGCTGAAAATGAGGGCTCATAGATGGACTTTTTCCTTCAAATATGGGACACCTGGGCATAAAATGAAAGCGGTTTTTGGATATTGGTTTATTTTGAGAAAAAACCTCTCTCAATTTTTTGGAATTCATTTTAATTTTTCTAGGATATGGATTTCAAAAACATGTGTAAAACAGGAAATTCTGAGATCCGAAAATTAGGTCTCAGATATGGATTCGATTCTCCCAATATACAACACTTGTAGGAAAACTGAGATAGGTTATTGTTCTCTAACATGTTAGGAACAAAAACCTCTGAGTGTTTTGCAAAATTATTCTTCAGTTGCTCATAATCACCGTTTTAAAATGATGCATGTTTATAGTAAAACGCCTCTTTCGGTCACCTTAGAGCGTCCTGAAATTTCGGTCTTAGCTACAGAAAGTCTACTTTCAGTGGCTTAGAGATCATTTTGAAACCACACTTAGCCACGAAAACCTGTGTTTTGAGTTTTTTGAGCGGGCCTTTTCCCCAACGCATTTCACTTGCTTTCAGTGGATAATCCCCTCCTTCAATCACCCACTATGCTGCCGAAACCAAGGCTTTTCGGTGGTAATGAGCTTTTGGAAAGATCGCCTAAGCCACCAAAAGTCCTTTTCCCAAAATTTCATAAACAAACGTGATCAACAGGATTTCGGTGGTTAACATGGTCCTACTTAAAAACTGTTAGCTGCCGAAAGGTGAGCTTTTCGGTGGCTAATAAGTTGTTGAAAAACTCGCCTAAGCCACCGAAAGCTAAAACTTTCAAATTTTCTTTAAAAACAGAAGATCAGATATCCCAACCTTGTTAGTCATCCCAATATTTTTCATAATATGGCTTGAAACCTTCATCAATGATAAAAAAATAAATTGTTTTGAGTGAACTTATTGAAAATTTTATTTAGGAGATAACAGAATGAATATTGTTACATATAAAGTTTAATTTCCTCCTCAAAAGGATATGCAGCGGCCCACAAGAGTGGAAGGGGATCCACATAAATCCCAATTTTTTTCTAGCTACTTGTTGAGGTTTAGACATACTTGAGAGGAAGTTCTACTATTCATAAAGCGTAGGCTATTCATTAGGTTAGATTATTTGGGGGGTAAGGATTATACTCCTATGGTAGAAAATTGGATGGTTCTTTTCATTGTTTGTAAAGCATTAGTTTGTCATTACGTTAGGTTTTCCATGAAGAAAAACAAGTTCTTGACGCTTTCATGTTTTCAAGGAATTGTAATTAGGTTTGTGACAAAGGTGACAACTTCTAATGTTTAAACTCACACACTTATACAATTATACAAGCATTGCTAAGTGATATAAGGAGGAGTGAGGTGAGGTTTATCCATCCTTCCCCAGTAACTCATTTCCTTTGGTCACAGTTTACTAACTCAATCCTTTCAGTAAAAGTTTTACATGGTATTTCCCTTTCCTTTTAGTCCAATAAATGCATCTCAAATGTAACAAAATAAATGGTAACATAATAGTAAGGATTCATAGTCCAATTAAATTCCCTTTCAATGAACTTAATCCAACCATGAAGGGCTACATCTCATTTCCTATTCCTTTTAGTCAAATAAATAAAATAGTATATCCATTCACTATCACTCCTATATTTCCCAATAAAATATTCTATCTATCTCATTTGTGTTAGAATAACCAAAAACCAATTCCCATAATTAGGATAAAACTATTAATCTGTTTGATCAATTTCCTAGGTCCTACACTAACTAGTTGGCATTCACTTGCACCATTTGGTCAAAAATTGCATAAAATTCTTCCAGGAGCACCTTCATTATATTTTGGATAAGATTATGAAAAATTTGTAGACTTCCTAGTTTAGTAAGTGTGCATTCCTTCCTTATCCTGAGTTTGACTGATTTTTAGTAGTTTTAAAGGTAAAAGGTGAAATCCAGTCACATGGCAACTGCCTTGTTTATTGCACAACTCATCCTACATATTTTTCTCTCCTGAAAGCATGAGCATATTGAATTTCCATAACCTATCAACTAATACACCTCATTCATCCAATTCATGACCTCCCTGACTGGTTTGGAAAGTGTTTTATGCACCTAAGGGGGATTTTTGACTTATAGTAAGCCCCTTTTGTGAGGATTCAACTTGCCTCCTTAGGAATTCAAATATATGATGTAATTATATATTTGGAATGCCCATTACTTTACAAGGTTGGATGATGTAAAATTATGGAATGAAAGTCTATGTTATGCACCAATTTCAGTCTCCAATTTGAGTGGATCTATGCATGTTTTTAAAGTAACTTTGTGAGTTCAATTCATCTAAAATTGGGATAAATTTTCACATGGTATCCGAGATCATTTATCTCGATTGTTCTTTTGTCTTATTGCTTTTGCAAGATCAACATCACTCTCCCATGGAGCGAATTTAGTTTTTTCAAGGTGTAGTTGCTAAAGAAATGGTTCAATTTCACCATATCATCTTGAATCCATTCAAATGCTTTGAATGAAAGGAACAAATGAATATTTTGATGAGGAGAAAAGGCCTCTTCATAGTCACCATGGAAAGTGAGGTTTATACCAATGCAACAACATAGAAGCTCAGGTGGGACAATATGAGAGATGAGGGGTATGGTCTCTTGTGTCTCAGCATTTCCAGAGACCTTCTTTTCCATATAGATGGGTTGGCATCACCAAATGAAGTATGGGAGAAAATACAAAACTTATTTGTAAATATAGATGAAATTAGGGGACATTCACTAGAGAATGAGATTGTCTCACTAAGTCCAAGCAATTTCAATTCCTTACAAGTCTACTTCTCGAAGTTAAAATCTCTTGTTATTTAGTTAAAGCAATGTGGTATTGATGAGAAACATGAACAAATAGTATTGGCTATCCTTTCAAAGATTTCCCCCGACTATTCAGTATTTGTATCAAACTTCCATGACACAAAATTTATAGTTCAAAACTGGAATATTCCTTCACTTGTGGAGTTCATGGAATCCTTGGCCCAAGAGCAATATAATTTGGTCATGATGGGAACCATAAAACATTCTTGAAGATCAATATTTAGTTTCTGAAGATTCAAAGGTGGATTCCAAAGGAAATAAGAATTAAAAGAAATCTCTTGATAAAAAAACAAACGATTCCAAGTATCATGAGGAGTATTCAAGCTCAAAGAAGAATTCCCAGAAGAAGAACTAGCAGGGAATCCTAGTGATCCTAGAAGAACTAGATCTCATTTCGAGAGTTCCCTTTATGTCAAGGACCCATGATTTGATGAGAAGTGTTATTTGATGGTTTAATCAGATACACAAACAAATGAATAAGAATCAAAATATCCAATATGGAAAACAACCATGAAATAAGAATAGTACCATTCGCTCCTTAAGAATGAAATATGGGAACTAGTCAATCTTCGACTAGGGAGAAATATAATCAAGTGAAAATGGGTATTCAATCCAAAGTTTGATTCTAATTTATATCCTATGAAGTATACTTAAATTTTAGTGGCAAAGGGCTTCTCCCAAGTCCAAGTAATTTACTACAATGATACCTTTGCACTAGTGGCAAAGATGGACTCCATAAGACTAGTTTTGGCAATTGCAGCTTCCAAGCAATAGGAGGTACATCACATGGATGTGAAAAGTTCATTTATACATGTATATATCAAATAATAGATATATATGCAGCAGATAGAAGTTTTTGTTACTAATCCATATCTTGTGTGCAGGTTGAAGAAATCACTATATGTCTAAAACAAACTCCCAAAGCTTGGTATGCCAAGATTGATGGCTTTATGGTATCACTGAACTTTAGTAGATTCAAGTACGATACAAATGTATATTTGAAGATGATTCATGGTTCAATAATTATTATTTTTTTGTATGTGTATGACCTCTTCATTAGTTCCATGAAATAAATTTCCTCCTTGAAGGATGCATTGAACTATTCCCTCGGGCGCCATGACTGATTTGGGATTGTTGAGCCAATTTTTGGGGCTTGAGTTTTCTCAATAATCCTTTGGAATAAAAGTACATCAGTCAAAGTATGCTTCATATGTGCTTAAAAATTTCAACATGAAGGATTGCAGGCCAATAAATACTCCTTTCCTTTCGGGACTTAATCTTGAACCAGTGCATTCAACTCCTTTGGTAAACAACACACTGCATAAGAAGCTAGTTGGTTGTCTTCTCTATTTGAATCACACTCGAATTGATATTTATTATGCACTGAGTGTGGAATCTAGACACATGGATCAGACAAATGACATCCATTGGAGGGTAGAAAAGAGAATATTTCACTTTTTTCAAGGAACAAAGACTCATTGGATTCACCTTGTTGTAAAATATGACCTAGAGTTAGTTGGTTTTTCTGAATCTAAATGGGAAGGTGATAACACTGATATAAAATAAAATTTTGTATATTTTTTTATGCTTGTATATGGGACAATCAATTTGTCAAATAAAATTCAAATTTTTGTTGCACTTTCATCTACAGAGGCAAAATATAGAGGAGTTGTGAATTCAACTACTCAATGATTGTGGCTGTAGAGAATACTTGGAGAGTTTGGGATTGAATCTGACACTTCCATAGTCATTTATTGTGACAAACAAAGTACTATTCAAATATAAATAGACCCAATATAGAGGAATTAAACCAAACACATAGAGAGCCATATGCACTACATCAAAGGACTTGTACATGATGGGATCATTGTTCTGCACTACTGCACACCATCTGAGCAAGTTGCAGACATCTTCACCAAATAATTCTTCGAGAAGACATTCAACAATATCAAATTAATGCTTGGGATAACTGATCATATGGTGAAGACTGATTGAAGACAATATTTCACAAAATTTTGTTCATGTCCATGTTTAATGGAGGATTTTCCCCTTTGTGGTTTTTCCTCTTTCCTTGTTTTGTATGGACAAGCATTATGTAAATGGTGACTAAGCCTTGTTTCTAGTCCCTATATCTCTAGTTTATTTATGATATTTCACATAAGTAAGGATTAAGAGGGGTGTTAGAATAACCAAATACCCATTCCCATACTTAGGATAAAACTAATCTTTTTTATTAATTTCCTAGGTCCTACAGTAGCTAGTTGGTATCCACTTGCACCATTTGGTAAAAAATTGCCTAAACTGCCTCCAAGAGCACCTTCATTAGATTCTGGATAAGATTCTGACAAATTTTCAGACTACCCAGTTTAGTAAGTGCACCTTTCTTCCTTATACTGATTTTGACAGCTTTTTAGTAGCTTTTAAGGAAAAAGGTGAAAGCTAAGTCACATGGAAACTTCCTTGTTTTTTGCACAACTCATATTCCATATTTTTCTCTCATGAAAGCATGAGTATATTGAATTTCCATCACTTATGAGATGATACACCTTATTCAACCATTTTGTGACCTCCTTGACTGGTTTGGAATTTGTTTTATGCACCTAAGTTGGATTTTTGACTATCTAGCGAGAAACAAGCAATTAAGAGGGAGGACGAGAAGCAATAGTCAATGTCATTGTAATGTCCCCATTCAAATAATTACATAGCAGGATAATTCCACCAATCCTACTAGTTCCCTAGGTTGGATGGATACATTTGGAATTTTAATAAAGGAGCTAATAAACGATGTTTAGACATTAGAATGGGATAAATATTTAATAATGTAGCTTATTAAATAAAAACAAGAGAAAATTGAAGTGACAATGGCGCATGGAGACACATGGATACAATGGGGCCCCCACAAGCTAGAAATTTGGTGCCACATGGCATCCTCCTCTTCCAATTTTGAATCCATGGGAAGCCTAAGGTTCTTGGATGAGTTAGAAGGATAATACACTTGGCCATATGCATCATAGGTTGAATTTGGGAGGAAATGTAACTTACATGGGAGAGGAAGAGTCATTTTGGAGCTAGTGAGACACTTGGAATAGATTCCCTAGATCTTTGACAACAATGATGAAGATGTTATGACACCTATGACACAAATCAGATCTGAATTCTGACATCTGACATATCTGACATGTCAGGTCAAAATAGAGTATCCAAGAGAGATCTCATGGAGTTGGAGAAGATCAATGGGCTCCAAATTGAATTTGGGGAATGTGGAAGGCTAGGAAAGGGAGGACACATGGAAAATCATGAGCACACACCCTAATTTGAATTGGCTTGAGTTTGTGGATGTATTGAAAACCTTAGAAGGCTAAGGATGTTTATAAAAAACAGGAAGAAACTAAGAGAAGGGCTTTTGATCATTTGAGAAATTGTCATTTGTGAATTGTGAGAGCTAGTTACAACAACATTTGAGCCCAAAATCCGACGACATCCAATGTAAAGTACAAATGTCTTAGATTGCAATGATGAAAAGTACTGTACGTTTCAAATTTTTTTTGTCATTTTGCAGGGTCGTCAAATTTTTGACTTTACGCCTCGTAGGTTTTGTGACGAACATTGTTGTTGGATTTGTGATGTCACCCCGTCGGATTTGCGACGTCTTTTTAAGGGATGGTCGTCGGATTTGTGACAACAAGGGAAGGTGTTATTGTTGAACTTCCGACGATCCCATGATACTTGTTTGAAGTTGGAAAAATGCTTACTTGCAACGGTAACTAGGTTCATGTCATCGGATATCTGACGACTGTGGAATTATATATATAAGTATTTTTAAACATTTTGACATTTTTGCTATAGAAGAGATGGACGGTTTGCAGAAATTATTTATTCCTCGACAAATGGTTTGCAGAAATTGTTTATTCCTCGATGGAAGGTTTGAGGAATTGTTTTATTTTTCGACGGCTAGTTTGGGTAATTTTTTTTTCTTCGACAGATAGTTTGCAGGAATTTTTTATTCTTCGAAAAACCAACGTTTGAGAAATTTTTGATGCGTGGAACTTGATTTTTTAAGATTTTTGATAGTATTCATTCACGAAGTTTGTGACAAAATGTCAAATAGAAATATTCCTGATCCAAACGAAGAGAATCGACAATTGATTGCTAGACTATGGGATTCAGCTAAACAAAGGGGTGATGGGAAATGTTATTGTCCATGTAGTCAATGTAGGGGATTTAAGAGGAGAAGAATATTGATTGCAACAGCCACAAAATAATGTAGGGAACATGGACATGTTGAGGGGGGGAATGCATATCATCCATTTGTAGGTTTAACATTATAATTTTATTTCTATTTCTTTTCTTTTCTAAATATATTTATTATTTTAATATTTACTATATTAACTATTAAATATTGATGTATTCATGTATTTATAAAGGAAATACATCCTACAGCATATTGTCCAGAGGAAGTTCTTCAGAACAAGTACCAGAGGATCATGGAGCGTCTATGTTTAATGGAGAACAAGTGATTGATCATATTGAAGAAGATGATCTTACTGATAATGTAGTTGAAGATGATGGTACAAATACATTGATCCATGATTCATTTAATGTTATAATGGATGATGACGATGACAATGATAATGAAAATATTGATGACTTTGATGATGTTAACAATATACTTCTTCTCGATAAGGCATACAAACCCCTTTATGAAGGCTCCAAAACAAATCTTCTCTCTGCTATATTGTTGATAATGAACTTGAAGGTTATGAATGGTCTTTCAAACATATCAATCACATGGATTCTAAGGATGTAAAATAATCCATCACATATATATGATCATGATAAAGTTTATCTTTATTCCTCTAATAATTGTATTTTTAATTCATAATTCAAATTAATACGGATTAAGTGTGTTTCGTTATTATTATTTATATATTATATTAACTCTATTTTTTTATTTGCTGTAGCTAGATAGCTGAATTTTTGTTACCACCATCAAATATTTTACCTCACACATATCGAGATTTATCTTCCATCATGAAAGAGATTGGAATGCATTATGAAGCAATTCATGCATGCCCCGACGACCACGTTATATATTATAATCAGCATGAATTTGCAGCAGAATGTTCGAAATGTCATATAAGTAGATATCAGACAGATCAAGTAACAAAAAAGGTACCTCACAAGTTTCTTCATTATATTCCCATCATTCCACGTTTGCAATGACTGTTCAGGTGTAAAAACATAGCACAATTTATGGATTACCATGCTAGGAACAGAAGTCAAGATGATGTTATTCGAATGCCTCCAGATGGTTCTGCATTTATAGATATGGAGGAAAAGTGGTCTCACTTTAAAAAAACAACCCCATAATCTTAGTATTTATTTTGCAGCAGATGGTGTTAATCCATTTGCACAGATGAAATCCATTTACACCGTGTGGCCTATTTTTTTATCAACAATAACATTCCTCCCCGATTTTCAATAAAGAGGGAGCACATAATGTTGTTGATGATTATACTAGGTATTTTGTGTCTACAACTGTTTTATTTATAATGTAGTTGTGGAATCTCATTTGTCGTATTATGTTTCCTAATGTCATATATATATTTTTTATTTTACGCTTGTGCATGGTTTATATATCTTAATGCTTCTCATAATTATATTTATTTATATGTACTTCAAATCAATCAGGTAAGTTCCAAGTCAAAGATATGAATGGATATATCGAACCTCTTATAGACAATCTACTGAAGTTATGGAATGAAATCACTATGTATGACGTATCTAGACCAATACAACAAAGGAAATTTCAATTCCATGCAATGGTTGTATGGACAATACATGATGCCCCAGGGTTAACCCATTTTTGTGGTTTGTATTTTCAAGTTCCACCTTAATTGCATTTAATTATATGAAGTAGTTAATATAGTTTTATATAATTATAATGGACATAGATATCCATATCTTTATATTGTAGGTATTTAGACAAAGGGTGAATTTTCATGTCCATTTTGTGGTCCTAAGATCCAATATCGTCACTCAGAAAGCTTAAGAAATGAGGTGTTTAATGAGTATACACATTTTCTCTCTAAGAATCACAGGTATAGAACGACCGTGAAAAATATTTTCACTGGGAAGCAAGAGACTTCATTAAAACTAGGGAGAATGACACCTCACCTTTGGAAGATGCAATAGAATAGGAATTGTCAAGCTGGTGTGTATGGATCATCGTATATGAATTGTTATGGATTTTAATTTTTATTATGAGTTGTTTACTGTAGTGGCCATAATTTATTTCTATAATTTAGTTACTAACTAATATTCACGATATCCTTTAGTTACTAACTAATATTCATGATGTCCTTCGTGATCATGAAGGAATTAATGGGCTTCCACGAGGAATGAAAAGTTATCCTATACCATTAAGCAGGTTTCCCTACTATGAGCACCTACAAATTTCTCATATGTTTGATACAATGCATATTGGAAAGAATGTGACTGAAACATTATGGCGACTACTGGAGCTAAGGAGCAATAAAGATAAAATTGTGAAAGCTTGCAAATATATTTAAGAACTAAACCATGAAATGAAAGACGTCATTCAATTTCATAGCAACGGAGACCAAATTAATATAAACTCAATTCCATGGATGTTTATGGAGCAGATAAGAAATGTTGTTAAAGAAGTCAAGCGAAAAATTAAATTTTCGACTATATTTTGTGTGAACTTGAAGAATACCATTACAAAAAAGGTGATTTTGTAGGGGTCAAAATGCATGATTGGCATGTCTTCATCAAGGTAATTATTATTGTTATGTCCATATAATTGTTTTTTTCTTGCTTGTATAATCTTAGTTTAAAAATGACGTGGTTTGTATATTGATATAGTACGTTCTACCTCTCTCTCTCTCTCGGAAAACTTCGACGACAATGTCAAACAATTTATATATAATATTGGGAAATACATGAGGCAACTATCGATTCGTTGCTTGTGCAATAATTCATGTTATGTAATTTAATGTTTTTTTTTTATAATTATCGTTATTGGGTTGCATCACTTGTAGATGGTTGAGATATAAAGAAATCCATAAAGAAGATATAAATCATTGGAGGAGAGAAATTCCTTGTCTCATGTGTGAAATGCAGAAGCATCTACCTTCAGCATTTTTCAATGCACAGGAACGCTACCTCATACACCAAGTTAAGGAGATTGAATTGTGTGGACCTATGCACTCAAGGTCCATGTGGATGGTTGAGAAGCACTTGAAATTTATGAATGGTTTGGTGAGACAACGAGCACATGATAAGGGTTCTATGATGGAAGGATATATGGTATACGAAAACATGTCTTATGTTAGTGAATATCTTCCTAAGTTAGCATCAAATCTCAATTTACATCGCATTTGTGATCCAGACTCCAATAACTATTTTGAAGGGGAGTACCTGAAGGGGAAAGGTAGATCGAGGATGGTGAAAGGTAATGATTAGCTAGTGGATGTTAATTATATCGTACATATTCTAATTGTATATACATTTTATTGCATCACTTAAGAGCATATACTTTGTTCAGAAAATTTACATATGTCTTGAATTTTAATGTTTATTGTCATCATGCAGTTGGTCGAGAGTGGGATGCAATTCATTTATACATTGCAAAGAATCTTGACTAGATGCAGTTATGGTTTGAATGATGCAAACAATCAGGTCAGGTAATATCATGGGAAGGTGTGGCTTCAATGGTAAAGGCAACACATCACAATGGAGATACAAATCTTACAGAAAGGGAAATCGATTTAGCATATGGTTTAAAAGATAAGTAGGAAAGCATAATTTTTTTTGTAAGCTACTTTAATCTATTATAATACAGAGGAAAAAATTACAGAGTTCATCAAGACCAGAGGAGGCCGAAGGTGGTGAAGCCACTACCTTGTCCTCTCAAAAGATGGTCATCTAAGAGAGCTAGAAGCGAGATTGTTCCACTTTGAAAGTAAAGGCCAAATCCCATAGACTGACATAGTTACAAATTCAGCTGCAAAAAGACATAAACAAAGATCCTGGAAAAAGACACAGGAATTGACCCTACCATAGACATAGAATTAATCCTAGAGGAAGACACATGCCTTGACCCTAAAATAAACATAAACAAAGGCCTGGAAATAGACACAGGCCTAGGAGATAGACACGATAAGAAAAAAACCAAAAAAAATAGACGTCTTGAGCATCAAACAAGTGGAATGTATGGAATTTATTCAGTTATGGGGCAAGCCCAACATTCCTCCTGTGACTTGCTGGGAGAGTTGGTGGTGAATTTCAGAGGCAATTAGGGCTATAGCTATGACGGATCAGGTTTCTGAGCAACCATCGCCTTTAGGCGCTTGATAAATGTCTCAACCGTCGAGGGAATGGGAAATGCTAGAGCAGGAGGAGGCACCATAGTGAACCTAGTAGCATTGGCACTGCTGCCACGTGAAGGCAGAACCACTCCACTTGTGGCACCGCTGCTTCCACCGCCACCCCGTTCATGGCTATCGCCAAGCAGCCCTCCCTAGCCTACCTTTCCAAGTGAATGAGCTCTCCATTACCGTGAGCTGAGCATCTATCTCTAAAATTTTGGTCTTCACCATTTGAACTGTGTTCCTGGAATCCACCCAATTGGTAAGCATGTCCTCCATCAAATTATAGAGCATGTTCTTCATGAGTCAGTAGTGATTGATTTTGCTACCATCCTAGCCTATTGGAAAATTATGGTTTAGAACTCGGTTCTCCCAAGCTTCCATGAGAACACGAACCCTATTATAAATGTGTGGTTCATAGTATACAGTTACCTAAAAGCTACAACCTCTCTGAGATTTTCCCCTACTTGTTGTGTCTCTACACAGAGTGCCACGTTGCCGTGACATGCTGAACTGAAAGCGCTTCTTTTTCTAGAGAGAATCAACTAGTAAAATGCAATTCGAGGAGGAAGAATCATTATGGGTTTGCAGAAACTTAACAAGCCAAGGTGTGCACTTGGCTGAGCAGAGACAAACTTTGATGTCCAAATACCACACTGTCATGCTCAAAAACTTCTCCCTCCCTGCCATTGTATGCACCATGAATGTCAATGCAGAGCCTTGAAGGATAGGATTGAAGCTGATATTCACCACCCCACGTCACAGGTGTAGAGTTAACATCCCTCTCAACTCTTACACTTGGAGGACAATGAAGGTTCTCATGGGTGTCTTCACTACCGAGGTTAGCATGTTTCTCTCCATGCGTCCTTCGCACAGATCGAGGAAGGGCCCGTCGATGAGCTGTATCGCACGCAACCGCATCCGGGAAAGCAGGAAAGCATATTAATCAATCACTCTAAATCTGTTATTTTGCAAATTACATTTTGTTGTTCTTTTCCATGTATGCCTGCATAAATATACAGTTATTCATAAATATTGAATTGTTATGTAATAATTCCGTATATTTCTTGTTGTAGGTAAAACACCATAAGGCTATGGTCTGCAATGGTTGTAGATATCGCATCAAAAAATTGGATGAAACAAAGAAAATACCAGATTGCAGGATTTATGTAGTCTTTGAGGTGGCCAATGTTTCATCTAGAAGTGATAGACATCTAGAACTCTCAAAAAATTGATACTATGGGTATTTGGAAGATATTCTACAGTGTGACTTTAAATCCTTCAAGGTAGTTCTATTTGTTGTCAAATGGTACAAGTTATGATTGAATCAACATGATCCTGATAGAAATATTATTGAACGTGATAATTGATTTACCATGGTAAATACACAGTTATTTGAGCTAGGAATGGAGCCCTATGTTCTTCCAAGCCAATGTAAACAGGTATTTTACTCGGAGGTTCTAGGCAAAGCGGGCTGGTCATTTGTTGTGAGACTCCAATCCAAGGGGAAGGCCCGTAAAGTATAACCTATATGAAGGAAATGAAGAGGTACTCTGGAAGAAGAAGATGACGATGAAGAGCATGATCAACATGATGAGTTAGATGAACATTATGATCCAGCAAAAGATGTCTAAGAATTAGTTGAATCAGATGATGTAGTAGACAATGCACATGAAGATTATATCGATGATGACATGATGAATGTAACTGACTTAGATGATGATGTTGATATGGCCAATCATTACAATGTTGATGACTTGGATGAAGAAGATACAGATGATGACTTGGATGAAGAAGATGACGAAATCTATTGAAAGGTAAATATTTAACTAGACCTATTATTTTATCTTATTTTAAAAAAAAATTCACTAACATTAATGAGATCATATATTTACATATAGGAGATCATCATCATCATCGTCACTACCATCAAACAACACAAACTTCAAGCACAATTGTCATTGATAAGAGGAAACTTCGAACGATCAAACAACATATATAGACAAAAACACAAAATTATAATAAGGTCATCGATAAACGTATAAGAACTTATAAAATAAATTTTACACTTTTGTTATAACATATAAAAATAAACCGAATCTTTATAAACATATATTACATATAGATTCATTCACATAATTTTAACCAAAGAAATTAATTATATTAAGTATAATGGAATGATAAATAAATATAAATAATAAGAGAGCACTCATCAATATGGTACACAATACTAGACATGTACAATCATGTATGCTAAAGGTAATTAGCATTTAATCATGTGAATTTTATCTCTCTAAATTACTTGCTAGATCATATTTGAATAATAAAAAATAAAACAAATTACAAATGATGTATTATATCTCTAAATTAATTGTTAATTGTTAGATCATATTTGAATGATAAAAAATAAAACAAATTACAAATAATTATAATAATAATAAAAATTATAATAGAAGGTTGTAAATTTAATTTAATAAAAAAATAAAATTAATTAAAATTAATTCTTAATATACATGAAGTGGTTTAATACACACACACACACACACACACACATATATTGTAAATCAATATGCATATTTGTAAATATACACAAGGTAGTAAATCAACATAGTTAAAAAAAATCTTCTATTGATTCACAAAAGAAAACTAAATATAAAATTACTCAATGTTTTATTAGTTTTAATTTACATCATGGTCATCATAATCATCATCATCATCATCATGATCGTCATCGTCTTCAACATCATGTTGGTCATCATCATCATCATCATCATTATCATGATGTTCATCATCATTGTCTTCATCATCATCATCATCATCTTCATCATCTTCATCTTCATCATCATCATCGTCGTCATCATCATCATTGTCATCATCATCACCATCATCATCATCATCACCATCATCATCACCATCTTCATCACCATCTTCATCATCATCATCATCATGTAGATCATCATCGTCTTCATCATCATCATGATAATCATGATCATTATCATCATCATCATGATGTTCATCATCATCGTATTCATCATCATCATCAACATCATCATGTTGATCATCATCATCTTCATCATCATGATCATCACCATTGCCATCATCATCATGATCATCATCACCGTCATCATCGCCATTACCATCATCATCATCATCTTCATCATCGTCAACATCATCATCAACATCATCATCATCGTCGTCATCATCTTCATCATCATCATCCTCGTCATCATCATTGTTAGCTTTTTATCATTTAATTAATATGATCTAGGATCTTATCTGAGAGAATAACATGCACAATAATAATCACAAGAGACAAGAGACACAACGAGTTTTCCTCAGGGAAACCATAAAGGAGAAAACCCTGCAACTTTCTTAGACATAGATTGAGTACCAATAGCAAAAGTAAAACCCAAAAACACAAAGATGATATTCGACAACTGTTCTCTCTCTCACTTATGTGATATCCTCTTCTCTCACTCATGCACTACAGTTGAGTGAGTGTGTGTCTCAAATAGAGAAGCTCACTCTCTATTTATACTAGTTTCCGACTTGACAATTACTTACCAGGGCCGACTTCTCTAGGAGATTCTAATAACCCTAGTACTCCGAAACTGTGGGGACTATTGCCCTGACTTATAAAGGAGGGTTAACCTCTATGAATTTACATGACTTGATTACATTAATGGTTCTCCCAATAGGAACATTGGGGTATAAATAAATACAACATATACAATATACAAGTGAATACATTCCGAAGTTACAAATACATCAACACTCCCTCTTAACTAGGAAGGTATTCTCTTGACACAATTCATCAACACAAGTCTTTGTCACTGGATCATTCATCAAAGTTGGATGATCATCATAGCTGGATCATCATCATCACTGAATCATTATCAAAGTTGTATCATCATCATCGCTACTCCCATTGTCTTGAGCAAATAGTGCTATCTCTCAATTCTACTCATGATAGGAAGTTCAATAGAGCTAGCCCTTTTTCATGATGGTTGTAGGCCTGGCCTCCATGTAGGTCTTGATCTTATTCAGTGCTTATATCCAACCATGGGAGGCCTTTCATGCCACCATGTTGAAAAGGCCTGCCCAACACTTATATCTGACCATGGGAGGCCCATCCTACCACCATGTCAGAAATGCCCAACACTCACATATGACCATGGGAGGCCCATCCTGCCACCATGTTAGAAAGGCTCATCTAGCACTTATATCTAACCATGGGAGGCCTAGCCTACAACCATGTCAAAAAGGCCCAACACTCACATCTAACCATGGGAGGCCCAACCTTCCACCATGTCAGAAAGGCCTATCACTTACATCCGACCATGGGAGGCCCAGCCTGCCACCATGTCAGAAAGGCCAAACACTTACATCCGACCATGGGAGGCCCATCCTACCACCATGTTAGAAAGGCCCAACACTTACATCTGAATATGGGAGGCCGAGCTTACCACCATGTCAGAAATGACTACTACTTACATCTTACCATGGGAGGCCCAACCTACCACCATGTCGGAAAGGCTCAACACTTACATTCGACCATGGGAGGCCCAACCTACAACCATGTCGGAAAGGCCCAACAATTACATCCGACCATAGGAGGCCTAGCCTACCACCATGTTGGAAAGGCCCAACACTTACATCCAACCATGGGAGGCCCAGCCTACAACCATGTAAAAAAATCTCAGCACTTAGATGTAACCATGGGAGGAACACATCCCGCAACCATGTCAGAAAGGCTCTGCACTTGCATATGACCATGGGAGGAACACATCCTGCAACCATGTCAGAAAGGCTCCTGCACTTACATTTGACCATGGGAGGAACCAATCCTACCACCATGTTAGAAAGGATCTCAGACTCATCAGTTCTCCTTAGAAGGAACCTCAATTTGGAGAACACCAAGCTTCTCCCTGAAGCACTCAAACTTCACTCTGGCCATTTCTAGCATAGAATTACATAAGGGATGATTACCTCCAAGGATAACCTGCGAGCTTCACCAGGAATGATTAAATTCGAGGACAACCTACAGGACCATTTATGTCTAAGAAAAATATGAGCTTTGTTAGGATTTTATGCTTAGACAACCTGTCTCACCGGCTATGCTAGAACTCCCTCTTTCGAGAGATCTTGCTCTGGATCACAAACTGGTGCTTCACTGCTCCTCTCTCCCAAGTAGTCAATCAAGTGGCAACATATTTTTCCTCGTCTGTACTCATCGCCATGCAGGACTCCTTCTTACTAAACTAAGAGATCACACCTGATCCCATATTGAAGCAGCACCCCAAAGTGCTCTTCCTATCAATGGCACTGCCTATCCAATCCAAATCCACATAACCCTCTAGGTTAATATTCTGACATTAGAGGAAATTTCAACTCAAAATGGGCCTTTTAACCATAATTCAAATTCCATGTCATCATGTGTTAGCCAATGAAATTTCTTTAAATTTGAAATACCGTATAGGTCTTAAACAATTTTTTAATATAAATTTGGGGATAGGTATCATTAAAAAAAATACTTTTTTTGTTCGTATTTTCGACATATTTCCCTGTGATTTTACTCAAATTTCGATCGCGAGAGCTACATCATCATCACATTTTTTAGGTATTTATTTTTTTTGGGGTAGCAAGGTCCGTCAAGAGTATTCCGAGTGGGTACTCGTTGGATGTGGAATTTAATTTCGCATCCAGAGAGCTCTCCCGATCAAAATTTGAGTAAAATCACAGGGAGATATGTCAAAAATACAAACAAAAAAAGTAGTCTTTTTCTTTTCTTCCTCCAAAATTAATAAATATTATTTTATTAGTTTAACTATTATTTAATTATTTTTCTTAGGAGACCCATTTTGAGTTGAAATTTCCTCTAATGTTCTCTTCATACTTGAGCCCATAGTCAACTATACCCTTTAGGTACCTCACTACCTGCTTTGCAACCATCAAGTGAACATGTCTCGAATCCGTCAAGAACTAGCTCAGTGTGTTCACAACAAAGCAAATATATAGTCTCGTATTTGTTAGCTACATTAAGGGCCCAATCATCTGATGATACATCGTAGCATCAACATACTTTGATGATGCATCACTCAATAACTTCAAGTTTGATGCCATAGGTGTGGTCATGGCCTTGTAGTCCATCATCCCAAACCTCTTTAGGATCTCTATTGCATACTTCCCTTGTCCCAGGGAGATTCCATCTGAATTCTTCCACACCTCCATGCCTTGAAAGTAGTGCATCATATCTAAGTCCTTCATCTCAAACTCGGCAGCAAGTCTCCTTTTTGTAACTTCAATGAGTTCCACTTTTCTATCAGGAACAAGACATCGACATATAATAGGAGCATCACTGGTCTTCTACCTTCAACCTTGAAGTAAAGGTTGGAATCTTCTTTACTCTTAGTAAATCCTAGAGCCATCAGTAAGCTATCCCTCCTGTCGTACCATGTCGAACCTCAGGATATTCTGTAGTCACTCCCTCTAAAGTGGAGAATCATTCTCCCTCTGCCTTTCATACTCTATGTATTGAAACATTCTATACTGGAGTGACAAGTAGCTTCCTCCACTACTAATATGAAATATGTATCCATCTAGGGTCACTCGATACCAAGATCCTCTATCTTGAACTTTTTCAAAATTTCTTCTTGCACCCATCTGTGATCTTGTCATCCTCTATAGGATTTCATATTCAATGCTTGTAGCAAAGGTTAATATCTTCATCACTCTAGGTGATCTTCAAGCTCCTCATGTATGTGTTATCCCATGGGTTTCTTCTAAGCTCGTACAAGGCCTTCTTTACTTTGGACACATGAGTCTGCATGTCATGTGTCTTAACTTCTAGTGGTTGCAAATGTCTCTTCATAGTCTATTCCTTCTTTCCGTGAGAAGCCTCATGATACGAATATTTTCTTGCATCCCACGATGTTTCCATCTACTGCATGATGGAACTTGCAGATACCGCATCCTAGACAACATTCTTCTTGAACTGGTACTCTCCTTCCCTTTGTTCTTGGCTACTTGTTCATAGATGGAAGGATTTGCATCAATGATGTCACTCAACAATGTCACATAACTAGAGTGTGTCTGAGGCCTCTTGAAGTCTCGTCATACTATTATTCATTTTGGATTATTTCTTGAACTGTCGTCACTTGTTCTTCAGAACAAGTCTCATCTTTCTTTTCTTGTAGGCGATTGTACACAATCTTTCCCACAAGTCAAATGCATTAGTGTATGGTTAGAAAAATTTCATAAGGCATATTCATAATGGAAAATTATTATGCATAAAGATATAATCATGCAACTATTTTAGCCAATACAACATTCATCCATATCTCATGGAAATTTTCTAGATTCCTTCCATCTCTACCATGACATCATTAAGATTGTGCACTAATGCAATATGTCAGCAGAGAGGTTTCATTATAGATAAGTAGCAATGGAGAGTTGTATATAACCATGTGCTACTTACCCATCACATTCATGTTAGTAGCATACTGTCATTAATGCAAACATTCTATCATGCATAACACATCAACTGAACATAAACAAATGCATAAAAAAAAATATCATGAAATGACAATTGAATACTTATATTTATTTATTTCATGGGTATACTGGTTCTTGAGCCTTCACTTGCATCATCTTCTTTATTGATAACAACATCATTTCTTATCCAAATGCTAATATGGACAAGAGATTCTTCAAGAGTTGAGTCCTTCGTATTCCTCATCGCTTGAGGGATCTTCTTTAGATCATGAGAGCTTGATCTTCAGTTGCTCCCATATTCTCTTTCTCTTATTATGATACAAGATTCTTCTTGTGTGCTCTATTCCCAGAATCTGTTGAAGGTAATCAATTCCTTTTGCCATACATTTCTTGAATGAATGAGTCCCATGATCTCAGGAGGCCATAACATTACCTTATTCTTCTTTGACTGCTTCGTCATAGCATCGAACACTTCCTTTTGGTTTCTTTAGGGATGAAACATGAGGGACGAGATGATATTTAATAGAATATGGAATGATTCTATAGGCTCTAGCCTTAGCCTCATCTCCCTCTGTCTCCTAGACATTTCTTATTGAAATACTGATCCAAGTCAATTTATTCAAGGATCACAGAGTTCCTATAATTCTTCCAATTTATATTCTTCCCTTCAAATAGCTTAGTCAAGGAATCAAACATCTCTTTAGGTGTCTTCACGGAAGACACTTGTTTTGATAGAATCAACAATAATCCTCTTGGCCTTGACCAAGTTCTTCTTGTGTAAGGCCTTAGCCTCACATCCCTTTGGATCTGGAACCTCTCCACTTATGTAGGTGTCCAATTCATTTTCTTCAAGAACCAGTGAAATCCTATACTTCCATGCTCGAAATTTTTCAGCTTCACCAAGATTTTTATCAAGATGGTGTGATAGGTCATTTTGAAATGAGAACCTTAAATGTAAATAGAAAAAGATTAGATCTTACCAATTTGAGGCGTCTGTCCTGGTTCTAGATCTGGCTGATCTAGGGTTTGTCAGAGAAATCCTAATTTTCAAAACTTGGAATCTTGCAGATATTATTCGATAGAAAGATGTGCCTCTTGAAGGTGAGATGAGAAACATACTTATTTTCCCAAAACTGTGATCAGAACTGCAAAATATCTGATGCCCTAGTTTTCTTCAATTTATTCTTTAGACTATCCTAATATTGTTTCTACAATATATCTGAAAGTACTTCTCTTTTGTGTCTAAAACTTCATACTGAGGTAGCCTCATCTGTCCTCTTTCTAAAACTGCAAGTTTGAGTAGAATTGGTTTCAACGATTGGGACTTATGATAATGTTCGCAAGGTGACTTATTTGAGAACTGTTTAGCATAGAAAACTTGTACAGACTTCCACGTGTCATTGTTTCACCTTTGGGTTCTGAAACTTTTACCACAAAAATTAAAATCTGTGCACTATATGTAAAATATTGCAAAATTTAATTTGGACCTCCGTATCTCTAGATATATCAATTTTCCCTAGGTGTCGTTTTTAGGGAAGAATCCTGGGAGAGGTTGGAACCCTGATTTGGAGGAATCATATCTCCCATAATATAGAGAATCTGAGGCTAAAAATTTTACACAAAGTACACTAGGAATTTATCTTCATCTTGTACACATTTTGGCTCCTGATCCTTATCCAATATTGAGATATAGTGAATGCACCAAAATGCCTAGTTTTAGTATTTTAGGGTTTTCTAGTCCGAGGTTAAATTAGGGTTTGACTTTCCCAGAGTTTTATCTAACCAAAAATATTGATATTGGTCTCTAAATTTCGATTTTGAGGAGGAGATAAATCCTATTTTGGGCTCACTCAAAATTCCCTCTTCTGTGAAAAGCCCTAATTTCCTGCAACAGTGACAGGTCAAAAACTGAAAATGCTCGAAATCAAATTATGCTTCGATAGAAAGATGTGCCCTTCAATGGAGAATTAGCCTAGCCTGCTTTTGCTGATGATCTGTGGAGAGAGACCCAAAAATTAAGAAGCCCTTGCTTCTGCAGCTGCATAGCGTCTTCTTCTCAGGTTAGCTCTAATACCATGTTAGATTTTTATTATTTAATCAATAGATCTAGGATATTAGCTGAGAGAATAACATGCACAACAATAATCACCAGAGAAAAGAGACACAAATATTTTTCCTTGGGGAAACCATAAAGGATAAAACCACGCAACTTCCTCAGAGATAGAATGAGCACCAATAGCAAAAGTAAAACCCAAAAACACAAAGATGATCTTCGACAGCTGTTCTCTCTCTCACTTGTATCAGATCCTCTTCTCTCACTCATGCACTACAGTTGAGTGAGTGTGTGTCTCAAATAGAGAGGCTCACTCTCTATTTATACTAGTTTCCGACTTGAC
>LPNX011128619.1:93524-141024 GCA_001517045.1 Pseudotsuga menziesii | reverse complement strand
GATGCAAGACTAAACAGGACCTACGCTGATAAAAGGGTTTTCTTGTAGCAACTGCTATATTAATGGTTAAAGTTTTGTTTACTGTAACATGATGGTCTAAGGATCCTCTCTGTCAAAAAGTGAGAAGTTTGGGATCTATTAGTTATTGTCATAATTTCCTTACTATTTTTTATTATAGAACAGTTCTACAAGAACCTTTTATTTATCTATCATTTATAGTGAAATTTAGGAACTAAATCCATGAGGCTCTTACTGTTGATTCAAAATCCTAGGCTGAAATGTTGAATTCAAAATTCATTTTACTATGGGTTGCAAAGGATACATTGTGAGAGTATATGAAACTATATAGGTTATGGTAACTTGTCCCATAATAAGGCTCAATTTAATTGAAACAACAAGATTAAGGTGACATAGCCATAAAAATGATAAGAGGCCCATTTCCATGTAGACTTAGAAAACAATGACAATAACTATTTGACTTCATAGAGCACATAGAAATGAAAATTTCTTAACTTTATAGAAATGCATTACGCAGATCACTAGGGCCGTTTGAAAAATGCATTAATTCCTTCTCTATAGAGTAAATTGATCTTTTTTTTCTTTGTGATTGGGGGTTTGGAAATGCATTGGGCGTACTAGGGTTTTGAATTTCATAGTTTCCTTAGCAAATATCCTTTTTTTTATCTCCTACCACAAATATAAAATGTAAATGCATTCTCCTAAACACTAAACAAAATTCTTGACCACTGTCTGCCCTAAAGATATTTCCTTTAATCTGATAAAGAACACAGTCTAGGATCTGTTGTGGAAAGCATGTTCAATACTTTTCATGAGAATATTGGAAAGCAAGCTTTCTGTTTCCACATGTTAAGTTGACAGAGCATTCTAGCATCTGTCAGGTAAGGGTTGAGGAGATAAATCTGCATCCAATCGAAACAATTCTGCTACTTAGATGGAAAAAGTTTGGGAACAAAATTCCCAAACATTGTCAACCCTGAAGCTATTTCCTTTGATATGATAAAGGAAAAATATGGAATACATAACTTTGGTTTGTCAAAACACCCAAAATATGCATTTAATTTCAAGAAAATAAAGTTTTCTTACTTTCTATTGTGCCATTGCTCATATTCTAGCTTTTTTCTACTCTACTCAGCTTGCCTAGCTTCAAACTCATCTCTACTCAAAGATGGATGAGCAGAGTTGTAATTAACCATACTGTAATCCATATATTCTCTAAAATTTACAAACTTGCACAGTTAAAACAAATCTATTCAATCATATATAAAGTCAGAATATTAAAAATTGAAATGACTCCACAAACTTAAGAGTAAGACTGGACTAGAATAGGTAAATTCTTGGCAAACAAACTCACTACAAAACTAGGTTTTAGAAACAATTTAGGAACGTGATTTTTATTCTAGGTTTGGGTATGTATGTATAGTTTTTTATTTTACAGGTCAAACTTGACTAAGTCTTGCACAACTCACCAAGTATGTCCATGTCTGCCAAGCCTATATAATATCGGTAAAACTAGCAAATTAAGATGTGTTTGACCATGTCTTCAAACTTAACAAGTTATGGCCATTTTGACCAAGTGTAACCATCATGCTTAACTCAGCAAGTCAAAATCAGGTAGTCAAAAGAATCTACCAAGTCTTGTAAGTACAATCCTATATCTAAAAAACTCATTTAAAATATAGTAAAATAAATCAATACAAAATAACACCTCACTTTTGAATAGGAGGGACAAAACCTGGTATATATCCATGTGCTCCATACATATCCGTTGGCATAATATGTCTACTAAATGGCATGTCAAAGGGATTAGGTCCATAAAACATGTATGGGATACCACCATTACATGCCATGTAAGCCTCTAGTCACCACTATGCACCAGGCCAAGAATTATATGCAGTATGTGCAGCATATGGCATCATACACCCTTCATCACCAAAATCCTATGATGCCTTCCATTGAATCTCATTGATTGTAACAATGATAAAGCACCCAACATGCATAATTTACAAATGCATCCATTGGATTCTAATTAGGAAAGAGAATACAACATAAAACATCCTATAACACTTCCCAATACATCCGTTTCCCAATTGAAAATCAATATAAAGACGACTTACTAGTAGAGAGTTTTCGAGCTCGCTTATTTTTCTTATTTCTTGCTGAAAACAAGCAAAGTTTGAAGTGCATGAGCAAAACTGCTATAGATATATACCTACTTATCATGGATAGAAAAATCCACAAAGCCATAAATCCAAATGAACCACCCCAATAAACATGCTAAGTAATAACTACCTGTCTCAACAATAGGAAACTTCTGCTGGACTTCTTCCTCACACAATGGGGCACTCTCCTGTGATAAAGGATCTTTTGTGCTAATAGAATCATGTGTTGGCTCAAGCAGCTCAATGTTTTTTGTAGAGAATTTTTTCTCTAATGATTGCTGTGGTTGGTTAACAGTTCTCTTTTTTTTTTTCAGAAATGTTGTTCTGAGTGTTTGGGGTTTTGGAAATGCATTGGGTAAACTAGGGTTTCGAATTTCATAGATTCCTTCATTTGAACCACAGTAGTTGAGGGTTTTGAATTTCATATATCACTTTAAGGTTGGTCTGTTGAAACCTTATTCAAATGGTTTAGACAGAATGGGTGGTGGTAGCAAAATTAGACAATAGGTACTGGGAAAAATACAATCAACATGGAACAAAATATAGACAATTTCATCTCCCAACATCTATCCCCAATTGAATATTTTGCAGGTCCAATCTACAACAACCTAGCAGTAGGACTCTATTTCAATTTCTTCTAGAGATAAGGAAATGAAATAAGTTCTTATCCAGTCTAGGGAAGTTTTCTTTGATAGAGTCTATGTCTCTAAACCCAAATTGTGCAATAAACTTGGCCCAATATCCCAATTCATCTTCATCCTTGAGAGTTTCCCATAAAAGTGGACATTGGACCCTGAGTCATATCTAGTGAGTACCCAATTCCTTTACACAATCTATGTACCTATCAAATTTTTCCAAGGACAATTTGAATGTAGAGAGGTGAAGAGGTTACCTCTTCTCCATCTCATTAGTAAGTGATTGTTGCCTTTGCTTGATATAGAGGATGGTTTCAAGCTTGTTATTAGAAATCCAATTTAACACAAGGATATGGATGTAGTTTGTCTCCCTGTTATTAGAAATCTTGACACGTTCAGAATCAACCACTTAGGAAGTTCTAAATTTTCGCGTGAGCTGCAAAACGGGAGTGTTGTTGTTAGTTGGGGATTATAATCATTGTTATCAATATTGTTATGGCTATATTGTACATGGATATTGGCTATTGTTAATTTTACAATGGAATTGGTTGAAGGACTTGGAGATAAATGTAATGGTTTTAGAGAAGATAATAAAATGAGAGATTGGTTTCCCTCTTTAAAATTTATTTTGTATTATTATATGAATGTTGTGTAATGCATAATGTTTAGTTAGCACCGTGTATTGCATTTTTTTTATGTTACAATCAGATGTGAATGCCTATATAATGGACATGTATGGTTGCACAAGCTTTGTAAAAATTAAAATAAGTCATATTAAGTTTATAATGTCCTTAATTAGCTCTCCTGCATTTCACATAGGTTTAGGAAGTAATTTGGGTGAGAGCTTCCTCCCTCTAGGAGAACTGAAAACATCAGTGCAATATACTAAAACGGTATCATTTATTTACCTCTGTGTGAGAACCTTAGTCTTAATGTTTGCACCAACAAACAATTTTCTTTTCAGGACCAATTCTTAAACACAGATGTGCTAATTGAATGGGAACCTTGGTCGCAAAGAGTCAAATCTAGGACTAATGGGAAAAGATATTTGAATATTTCATCCTACAAAAAGCCAGTTGTAGGGTTGGAATACCATAAAGCTTAAGGAGTATGTCTTATGTAGAGGACCTGTATTAGGACAATAAAAATTTGTTTGGTGTAAGTTTTCACTAAGCCTATATATGTTTCTTAAGAGGCTTGCAAAACCCCCATAATATCAATATTGGAGGAAGAAACCTGTTTGCTACATTGTTGTAGACCTAGTTAATTTGAACCATTTAGATCACTGACTAAATCAAGATGTTGAATTCTAGGTTTAGAACACAATTAATGTGTACATTGTATAATTTGTAGTAGAGAATAACAAATCATTTTCAAAGGAAGAATAAAACATTAAGAAAGGGCTGCAGAGGAGGATTATTAGAGAGATCCCAGTTTGGATTAAGGTTTATATGGTGGAAGTAGGATTTATTCAATTCACTACAACCCACATGGATGAGTAAATACTTACACCCTAAGGGAAATGTCAAGGATAGGTGATAGTAAATCCTTACAACCTATGAGTATTATTACATAGGTGATAGTTTTAGTAGTGTGCAAGTTGGATCTGTGGTGGGAGGAGTTAGTAGTAGCTTGGGAGGGCCACCACAGTCTATGACTAGCTTGGGTATTTCATCACAATCCATGACTAGTCCTAGATGACTTATACAATCACGAACCATCCCTTAGAGGTCTTACACAGTAATTCCCAACTTCTAGATGGTATATACAGTGATATCCCAACATAGGAGGATCATACATAGTCATGTCCCAGCTACAAATAGGTCAAAAACTAGGTATAAAAGCCCCCAAAAATTGTAAATACCTTAAAATATGCAATAAAAATCCCTAAAACATACCTTCCATGAACAATCCAAGGGATTCCTTTTCTTACCCTTAGCACCCATTCTATGGACTTAAAACAGCCTCGCCTGCTCACATTGGCCCTCGACCCTCTTTGGTTCCAGGCTACCACAACCTTATTCTGGCAATATACAGTTTGCATATTCATTTTGAAGACTGTCTCTAAACACTACCCTAAGCCTCCACCTACACACATAGAAAACAAACAGTTGGTTGAGGTTAAAATCAGTGATAAATAACATATTTCGGATGCACACTTCCTATGGCACTTCCTATAGTACATTTCAGACCTCATATGCAAACACATGTTGTTCTCTTTCCTTTATTGACATGAATGGGAAGTCTTACAACTGACTCGTAATTGCATAATGAACTCTTCAAGGATAACATCCTAAGGTTTTGGCCTTATTTTATTAATTTTTTTTTTGGTGATAGTTGGATGGAAACCTACAAAATAATAGCAGATGCTCATTTGCAATGTGTTTCTTCCATTGTGGAGAAATGTCCTAGGCCATTGGGTTGAATGATGAAGATATATTTGCAGATTTGGACCTCAAATTTGGGATATTCAAGGCTATCATTTTGCATTATAAAGTTGTTGTCATGTACTATTTTTTTCTTTTCCTACCTGAAAAATATGCTAATATAGTTTTTATTAGCCATCATAGGAGGGTTGTGAAGAGTGATATGTTTTTACTCTTAAGACTTGATAATATTACGTCTGATTTGTGCAATGTATGGACTAATTATTAAATGGAATATTGTCTCTTTATTGGATATATTCAACTTTAATGCTATAATTTGATGCACATATATAATGGAATTGTTGTAGTATATTTTTGAGCATTGTACATTTGCTGTAAGTGTAAATTGAAAACCTGTTATGGCTAAGCCTTAAAAACATTGTAGAAAAAGATTGTCATGCCTAATTAGGGATTTTGGCTCAAGTGAAAGATACCATTTTTATAAGCCTATGAACGAGGAGTTCAACAATCAGCACCATTGACATCGGGTTACATGAAGGGATTGGTGCTTTTGATTTAATGCCATTCCCATATTCTCATACATGATAGAATCCATGGAAAAGCCTACAATCCTACCAATCCTGCATTCATAAAAAGCATTGTCTACCGAATTCCTACTCTCCATGTGATGTTTGATGAGGTTGGAACCACTATCAAAATCGTAGGTCCTTCTCAGATATACTCAAACCCTAGAACTTCAATTATCCTCTAGGTTTTGTCTTTCAAAAATGCCAACCCTTCAAGTATCTTCTAGGTTTTGTTTTTCACAAACCCTAGCACCTTCCTTCCTTGCATAAAGACAAGTATAAAGACTCCAGGCAAGGTTTTCTTCAAGTTACAATTCATCAAATCAACTCTCACATGATTCTACATGAATACTAGAACTAAAGACACTCTCTTGAGGGCTCAAGTCACAACATATTACATATATGAAATTTACTTATTAACAACAGAATTGTTACAACCACAAATCTTCCCTCTTAGCTTCTATGTACTTGTCAAATCACTCAACAAAATTAGCTATCTGTTTATGATAAATCAACATACCAAACAACCCTAGAAACTACTTATTCACCACGAGAATATACTTTGAAAACCAACTCTTCAAGTACACAGTATGGAGAAGAATTTACACTTTACATATACATAAAAATGAAGTTACAAGTACATACCAACAACTTATCACAATTTGGTACAAAATCGTCCTTCAAGCTTATCCACAAGCTAAGAGTCTCCAATGCATCCAAACCCTAGCGGCTAGGGTGTCTACCATCAATAGAAAACACTAATGAGCAATACAAAGGCGTAGCAATGTATCCCACCAAGCTATCTAGCCACACCAAAATCCTTAAAACTAGTTAGCACCAACACCAACAAGTCCATTCTTGATCTTTTTCCAAGCTTGCATCACACAAAATCTGCAAGCAAAGTGCTCCAAGAATCCTCTAGGGTTTCTTTTCCACAAACCCTAGGTCATTCTCACATGGACTCAAACCCTAGTACTTTAAGTATCCTCTAGGTTCTATATTTCACAAACCCCAACCCTTTAAGGATCTTCTAGGTTTTGTATTTCACAAACCCTATCACCTTCCTTCCTTGCATAAAGACAAGTATAAAGATTCAAGGACAGTTTTTATTCAAGATACAATTGATCCAATTAACCCTCACTTGATTCTACATGAATAATACAACTAAGACTCTCTCCTCCCTTCATATATAATAGGTGAGGGAGGCCAACAATAGTAAAGTGGACTAAATCCACAAGCAACCTAATCTATTGTCAAGATATGTTTTCCGCTTGAAGTGCTCTCTGTCCAAGGTGTACACATGTTGAGACAAGGCTCCTCAGGGGGTGTGCTCTCCAAGAAGGGGTTGCATTTACATAATCCTTTTGTAGACACTACCCATATAGGGATTGCAAAACCATGGACTGTTGTGACCTTTACTTTCCATCTGATGAATTGAATAGGATTTATCAAAGTACAACAAAGTTTTGTCAATGATTTTTCCAACCATCTTCACCATCTCAAATTTTGGAAATTTCAACTAGTTTTGCACACATATATTTGTTTTTGCATTATGGAAATGTTGTTGAACAACAAGATAAACAAATCAGTAACTTCCAGAAATGTAACTTGAGGCAGTTTCATTTTGATGTCATTGCAAAATAATTCCAGCCAAGAAACCCTATATTTTTAGATGCATGTGTGGGTAAATGATCAGCTCTTGAGCCATTTTTTAGGCTGGAATTGAGATAGTACAACAAAGTTTTGTTGCTGTTTTTCCCAGCCATATTCACCACCTCAAATTTTGGAAATTTCATCTAGTTTTGCACACATATATTTTCTTTTGCATTATGGAAATGTTGTTGAACAACAATATAAACAAATCAGTCATTTCCAGCAATGTAACTTGAGGCAGTTTCATTTTGATGTCATTGCAAAAAAAATCCAGCCAAGAAACCCTATATTTTTAGATGCATGTATGGGTAAAGGATCAGCTCTTGACCCATTTTTTAGGCTGGAAATGAGATAGTACAACAAAGTTTTGTCGCTGATTTTCCCAACCATCTTCACCATCTCAATATTTGGAAATTTCATCTAGTTTTGCACACATATATTTGTTTTTGCATTATGGAAATGTTGTTGAACCACAAGATAAACAAATCAGTCATTTCCAGCACTGTAACTTGAGGCAGTTTCATTTTGATGTCATTGAAAAATAATTCCATCCAATAAGCCCTATATTTTTAGATGCATGTGTGGGTAAAGGATTAGATCTTGAGCCATTTTTTAGGTTGGAAATGAGATAGTACAACAAATTTTTGTTGCTGATTTTCCCAGCCATCTTCACCATCTCAAATTTTGGAAATTTCATCTAGTTTTGCACACATATATTTGTTTTTTCATTATGGAAATGTTTTTGGACAACAAGATACACAAATCAGTCATTTCCAGCAATGTAACTTGAGGCAAAATTCCATATCCTTGTTTAAACATTTTTCTTCATGTCAAGCTAAGAATATTGTGATGATGGAGGAGCCTACATCTCTCTCTTGAAGATATTGTTGATAATTTTGCATGTTGGCACCCTCATGTTGATTATGTTTAAACTTTATACAAGCCCTATCCAATCTTGGATGGAAGAGGCTTGTGGGAAGACTTTCCATGCATGTTAAATGTATGATGATATTGCACATGCTCATGATTTTGTGATGAAGATTACAGCATTTTTTCTTATGATGATTATTTGCAATTTACATTGATGAGTTATAAGCACACATCAAGGAGAACACCTATGATGATGATGATTGCTCTAAATTTTTCCTTGTTGCGCAAATAAAAAATACACGTATGGGTGTCAAATTCACAAGCCCTAGATTCAACATGAGACCCACTTCCCAACACCAAATCAACAAGGGGTATGCATTTCTTTCAATGCTTGAGCACCAATGTTTATATTTTCATTTCAATATTTCCTAGCAAAGATCAATCTCTTTAACAGAACCCCAACTTGTACCATCAATTTCATGATATTGAGTTTGACCCCTCAAAATCCCTGTATACTCTAGTAGAGCAGATAATGGTGCTTGAATTATGTTTGCAATGGAAAAACACATCCCATATCTTCTATAGCCATTATTCCTAAACCCTTTGGTGCTCGTACTATAAGTTTCCATTTAAATCTAGACTTCGAATTGGGGTTTATTTGTTAAAATCACAGGACCTCAACTTAGGGTTTGGTAGATACAATGTCTAAATATAAAAGGCCTCCCTGGGCCTCCCAACCTAGGTCTCACTTGTACAAGTTGTAGATCAACATAAAGCCTTAGTTTGTTTTTAAAAAAGTGTTCATCCTTGAAGATCCATATCTACCATATGAAGGATTTGTTCAACATTATTAAGTACCCTTATTTGAAAATTGTTCTTCAATGACTGAAAATGATCATGCTTGATGAAAAAAAGAGGTATAGTCCAAAGAGTAACATATGATACGTGTGCATTGAGGTATTCGGTTCATTGGATATAGGGGTAAACACTAAAACCAGGAAGCGTAAAACCATGCATAAATATATGATCTTCGTAGACACTTGTGTAAATATCAAGAAAATAGACACTTTTTAAAATTATTAATGTGGAATTAGAAGTCAAGGTAAAAACATTAAGGTTTGGTAAGAGCATTGCATTGTCTTTTATTGACATTAAAAACATTAAGTCTATGATAACCTTTTTTCTTTCTAATAAAAATGAAAGTTTCCAACATCAATTGGATCTGAAGGTAATGGTGAATATGTATATGAAATATATGGTGGGATGGAAGTGTGCCTCTACTAGAAACTCTTTAGTCTCTATGAATGTATGTGGTGTATCCAAGCACAACTCCAACTGAACCATCTTTAATGATTGTGAAAAATGTGATGTAAACATTTGCATGCATTATTCAGTTTGCATGTGTGCTAGGTTATTTTTTTTATTAATATATAGTTCTCCATCGGTTATCCAACATTCATTGAGTGGTGGCTTTTGTCAGATATAATGCCAATCTGATGATACTACTGAAGCTCCGACGATAGGTTTCCATCAGATTTCCGACATCTTGTGGCCCTCGTTCAACAACTTTGTCATGGATCCGACAAGGCAGATTTGATGAGATTCCGTCAGACTATCAAATACACGCCATCTCAAATTTGACAAGGTTAGTTCGGTAATTCGATAACATACACGTCACAAATTCAGCAATGCTAAGTCTCATACTCGACACAAATTCGACAATGTTAGGTCGGTAATTCAACAACATACTCGTCGCACATTTGACAATGATCAGTCTCATACTTGTCACAAATTTGAGACTGCTAGGTTGGTAATTCGACAACATACTCTTTGCACATTTTATGGCATAAGCCTGAAATTTTACAAATGAATTGGCTCACCTTCGACAAGGAGAAGTTGGATGTTTGACAACGTAGGAGTCGAAAATTCAATGACGTAGTGGTGAAAGACTTCGGCATATTAGCTTCATACTCTGTCGAAAATTCGACGGGGTTTGAAATGGGGTCGAATATCCAATGAAATCCCACGATGACAAAAAAAATTATGTTTTCGAATAACCGATAGGTGTCTGTCAAATTTCAAACATAGCATCCATCGGATTTTGGGCTCAAATTCTGTTGTGAGTGGATGACTAGTTTTCTTGCCTTAGCCAATTTCGAAGGTGAAAGATTCCCATCCAAGTTGGTGTTTGGAGAGGCCACTCAGGGATTTCAAGGAGATTTAATGTATTTGTATTTGCAGGTGGAATCTACAGGGAATATCTTGGGTTCTTCTATCGCAACACTTTGTCTCAACCATTTCTAGTTTTCTTTGCATATTCATGCTCTTGGAGGGATTGCGCCTTGGGTGAGATCTTGTACTCTTTGGGAGAGACATTCCTGATATGTTTATGATTGTAATCAGTTAAATATGCTCTTTTATTCATTCTTAGAAATTTTCAAGTCAAAATACCCAATATTTGTATGTCAAAATTACTTTTAATGAGCAAATGATGACCATTTCCACTCTATTTTGATATATGCCACGGTAATGCTTATTATTTCGAATGGAGGAATTTCTATAGGATAAATGAATGATGCATGGAATAGAATAAATGTGTATTAAAGTTTCATGTTCATAACTTAATAATTGGAAGCCATTTTACTGATTTTTATTGCATTGGGAGAAGATTTGGTGCATTTTCCCCAAGGGTCGAAATTGTGATTTGGGAGCTATTTTGGAAAGAATCATAACAGCCTGTATAAAATGAACCATGATGAATATGAGACTTCAAAAATGTCTCTTATGCATCCCCTGACTCTATTCAGAAATTCGAGTAGGTTTGGGAGCATTTGAGAATCAATTTCCAGCATTTACCCGGGGGAGAATTGGAACCCCAAATTGCTAGTAGAGACTCATACTTTGATCAGAATATAAAACTAGTTTTCGAAAGTGATTGGAGGGTTATAAATAATATATGGAAATAATATTTAAGTATTAATATCATTCATACACACTCTACTAATATTTGGGAGCATTTGGGCCAATTTGGAGACCTAGACATCAAAACTAGTCAAAGGTCGAAATAGGGGAAAAAAGTGACAAAATTGGTCATTTAATACAAATTCAAAAAGGGAAATTACAAGTGGTATCAAAGCATGGTATTGGAACCTGATGGTATTAACAATGAGTCAAATAAAAAATCCACCACCTTTAGATCCTGAAGTTGAAGGTGTTTTTGTTGGAGGAGAAGAAGTAGTAGGAGAAGAGGTACATTCTGCTGAAACTATGACTAACGAGGGGAAGGGATACACTGATCCTGAGAAGGTGGAATATATTAAACTCATACAACCTCTATTTTATGACATAACCAAAAACATGAAACAACAACTTATGAAAGGGTTCAAATTGTTCCTTAGCCAATTTGGCAGCAAATTAGGAGTAATAGGAGATAGCAGTAGTTCACAATCAGAAGAAAAGAAGAAAATGGGTGATCATATTTTCTAAAGAAAAGTACCTCATAATAGGCCCCATGAATTTCAGAGCACACCAAGGCCTACTGCACCTAAATTTATTTTACCCAAATAAGAGCCTAACATTCAACTTGAACTTGCTACAATGGAAAAATAATGGTATAAATTGGATGAAGATTGTAAAAGAAGTGTACCATTCGATTAATACTTTATTGCTGCAAAAAAACTCAAAAATAAGGAAGATAATAAGTCTCTTTACAAAAAAAAGAATTAAATTGTGCCATTAGTAAAGTGCCACTCCCTACTTTTAATGGTTCCTCTCAAAGTTCCGCTAACACTTGGGTGCAAAACGTAGATGTGTATTTTCAGCTGAATCCAATGGTGGAAGAAGATGCCTTAAAAATGGCCATATTGCACTTGGAAGGAGATTCCAATGGATGGTGGTTCCATGGCCTGAAAAATTAGGGTCATGATGAGGTTAACACATATGGAGAATTTATTGACAGTATAATAGATATATCTGAGCAAAAAAATCTGAAATTGTCTTTCAATGAACTAGCACAATTGAATCAAGTTGGGACCCCGATTGATTATATGATGGAATTTAAAAAATTATCAGTCAAGGTGGCTGATGTGTCTATGGGAAGGTTAGTATTTATGTTCACTGAAGGTTTGGATTAACCCTTAAAAGGTTTCATCAAATCCCACAAGACCACTACATTAAAATATGTAATGAGCTTGACTAGATATCTCCAAGATGTGCTTCCTAGAACAAGATTTCCTCCCAAGCCTAACTCTGAATTTGAAAGGAAAACTTGAAAAAAAGATGCATTTGATAAGAAGCCATGTAAAAGAGATTCATTTGAAAATAATAAGAAAGAAGGATTAAACAGGGATGAACTTCGAAGAAACAAAGTGTGCTTCACATGCTTTCAACCATGGATACTAGGGCATAAATGTACTAAGGGAAATGCTCAATACATAGAAGTATTTTCTGATAATGATGGGTATGAAGGGGGTATGGATAAATGAGGACACATTTCATATCAAGAGGAGGCATATGAGATAGAATTTTAAGAATAAATACAAGAATAAAATCATCCTTCATTAGACAAAGCAAGAATGGTAGTACTTTAAGCAGTGCCTCGCTATCACATTATTCAATGCAAAGGTGTTGTACTAGGATAGAGAGTTTCAGTTTTGGTAGATGGAGGAGCCACACATAAATTAATTGATGTAGATATGGTGGAGAAAAGGAATATACCAATTGAACCATTTGATGGATTCACAATTGTCATTCCCAGTCACAACACAATGCAATGCAAAACATGGGTTCCAAAGTTGCAAGTCACCATAGGTAACTATACTTTTGTTGATAGTTTTTATGTGGTTAATGTTTCTAATACTAATGTGTTTTTGGAAGTGGAATGGTTGTATTATATAGTGGAACATACAGTAAATTTATGAGATGAAGTTTCGAAAGGTGTACAAAGGGTTGTAAGAGGGAAACACACTTACCCAAACCAAGTAGTGACTTGCAAAATTATGAGATCTATATTAAGGAATGGGGACATATAATGGGATTTTGGATGTCATATCACATCTCCCAAGACAAACATAAATATTTTTTAATAGCCAAAGGTTATAGAGAAACTATTGCAGAAGTATGAAAATTTTTTTAGAGGTCTTCCACAAGGTAGACCACCTGATAGGGGGGTTGAGCACAACATTGTTTTGGATGAGGGTACTTCACCCATTCAAATACCACTTCATATACATCCCAAGAAATATAGATATGATATTGAGAAGTCCATCTAAGAACTCTTAGAATTGGGACTCATTAGACCAATCTCTATTACAAAAATTTTGCAAGAAGCACATGATTTCCCACTAGTTGGACATCCGGGGATCTCCAAAAAATATAAGAAATTAAGGAAAAGATTATTTTGGAAGGGGTTGGAGGAATATTTTCAGAAATATGTGAACAGATGTAACGTATGTCAGAAAAACAGATCAGAACATACATGCCCAGCTGGTTTATTGCAACCATTTCCCATTTCAGAGCAAAAATGGGACAGTATCTCAATGGATTTCATCACTATTTTTCCCAAATATTTGGCTAATTATTTGTTGGGTAAATATATCACTACAAATATCCTTAATAAAAGTTCAACCCAATGAGGTATACTTTGAGGCATAAGCACTGTATATGTAGCACTAGGGCCTATCCTAATCTAATCTACTTTCAGTCAACTTACTCTAATCTAGAGATTATTCAAAATGCTCAATAGTAGGATTCCTAATCTAATAATCATCAAACTCATTTAAATTTAAAATCCTAATTCTAACTGAATACTCTCACATCTAAGATCTACAAAACATTCAAATGTCAAGCAAAAATGGAAATACCTTTTAAGATATCATCAAAATAATTCTAATACTAAAGCATAACCTAATGAGAACCATTTATCCTAACATAATTCGGAAACTAGACTCACTAAGAAGAAATTACTTATTGACACAAAAATTAGAATAGGTGACAGAAAGTGAACTAGGAATAAATGAGCAGAAACTAATTATTAACACAGAAAACAGAGTCAGTGACAGAAAGTGAACTTATGAAATTGATATATCATTTAATACCTCAAAAGTTCTTACTAAATTAGTGAATTGTCTTTTAAGAAATTTAATATTAGCATAAATCTTACTTGTTCATCCTAATCTTTAAAATGGGCCACTTCTATAATTGAAACCAATCTAAACTAGCTTGCATTTTGAAACTACAACAAAATAAATGTAATTTGTAGAGGATCCTATTATTAAAATCTAGAGATATATTCTGAAATTTAATCTTGCAAAAAATGACAAAACTAAATTTACTTAAAGCTTAAACCATAATAAAATGAATGCAATCTACATATTCTATAATTTAGAAGAAAATACAACTAAGTTTATTTCATTGGGAACCCAATTTTACAGAAGCAATGTATGACTTAAACTAGAATTTAAATCTACAACAAAATAAATCAAATCTATAAGACTAAGAATTCAAAACAATGTTTTTAAATCAATCTACTCTAACATTCGAGCTCAGGTCCTAAATTAGCAAATGCTGTGTACATTATTTCATTAATCATCACACAATAAAAGGAATGATTTCAAACATCTGTCAATCTACTTTTTAGAGCCACTTGATGTTGGGAACCTTATATGCAAGTTAATTAAAGCCAACATATAGAGTGTTCAATATAAATTGTCAACCCAGGGAAGTGTTTTATTTCAAAGATAATGTGCACTGTATGTGCTTAAAAACTAAATAGCTGATACTATAAATGAATTATCCTACTTTCCTGTTCAGCCCAACGCATCCCAAGATCAAATTAATCTAATTTACATTCTTGAAAATGCAGAATCACAATTACCTACTTACAACCCTTAATCTAGAAACGAGAGGTTCAGAAAATAAACATCTAGATTTATTTTTGTAGAAAGTTAAATCTTAAATTACCCAGCCATCTGAAGATCCATCTCAACTATCTTAATTCAACTTAATCTAGGAATTCAAAGTGTAGGAATTAAGTTCCACAATTATAATTGTAAAGGGATGAACTAAAGAGATCTAAAGAAAATGGAAATTGAAAGAACTAGGGATGAACAAGGCTATTATAGCTATCACACAGTTGCATAAGAGGAAGTTAATCTACATAGTCGACTATCACACCACACCACTGCAGTTTACAAGAGATGCAATTACTGATCATTCAAAGGAATGCATAATAAATCGATGACTATTGCAGCTACTGTAAATAAATGAATTCATCATAATATTCACACCACAAAGAAGAATAAATAAAATACCTAATTAACTCAGCAATCTCTGTAGGAAGGCAGGCCCAACCTTCGCACAGAGATGTTGGAGTTGCCACACATTAAAACGCCGAGATCTAAAGAATTAAATTCCTTGTATTAAAATGGCGAGATGAAGACACAACCTATGTCATAGCTTATACAAATAAAATCAATTAATATTCAACAACCCCTAGCTCAGAATAGTTCCCAGTATTTATACAATTACAATCATAAATTCTACCCACTGATATCGGGCAGCCATGAAGATCTCTGATCTTCAAGTTGCCCCAATTACGATAAGTTGTTATAGCTGTGGCAAGATAGTAGCAGGAAATATAGGAAGTCTATTACTCGATCCAACAATGACAATCATGATCAATCTAGAAGATACTCCATCAATTGCAACTATCCTTAAGTAGCGACGCACTGTTGCATCCGAATCTATTGCAGCCTGTTGCAACCACCTTTGTACAACTTGTGTGGAATGGTAGCCTTTGACTGTGTTCTTTGGGTAATGATGGAATAGATGGTGATTATTTCAACAATGAATGTCCATCCCTCTCTTGGTATGTTCATCCTACTACACCTGTATCCTTTACATGTCGAATTATCTTTATAAAACCACCATATGTTAGCATAATTCAAGATATAGAGCCCTTCTTACAACAATCATAAGCATTAATAAGATAAGACAATAATTAACCATACCTGTATGAATTGAGAGATCAAGTGAAGGAAAAAATCTGTTTGGTGTACATAATGGAATAAGATGAGGCAAAAAGAGGTAGATAAACGTGGTAAAAAAGGGGTCATTTCTGGGCCCACACTTGACAGTCTTGCTAACCACAATTTTCTCTTCTGATGGAAACATAAAATAACAATTATGCTATACAAGAATTAAATTTACAAAAGAAGGGACTATGGTCTTCTTGGTGGATCCTTGCCAAGAAAGACACAAGTCTTTAAACAACTTGCAAAATGAACTCTAAGCTACCACCACAATATTAACAATGAAGAAATCATTAATAACAAAAAACAGATCAAATTACAGTCTAAAGAAACATAGGTATTATTATTTAAAATAATAACAACATTGTATGAATTGACCTCTGTTCAATTTCAGAAAAAACTAGCACTCAGGCAATGCAATCCTTCAGTTAACTATTCATTGTATTTCTGCATAGATATCCTTGTGTCTTACATTTTCGATCCATAGATTTTTATAGCTCAGGAACTGAGATAACCGATTCTGATTTCTTAGTAACCAACTCTATCATCTATTAATGATACAATTGTTTTCATAATGGCCTTCTTATGCTTCGAAAGATGCTTTGATTTTGTCATCTAATAGTAGATATTCATCTCTATAGCACGTAGTGCCTAGATATGAAGAATGTATTGATTATACATGAGTCATCAATGAGAATTGAACTGGGTGGATTTGGTTTTGTTTGAACGAGCTGACCATGTTTGAAGTATGGAGAATATTCATAATATTTAACCTGCTGCTGAATATCAAAGTATGCTGCAGAAATCAAAGTATGCTACAGAAATATAATTAGTCACAAATCCTTCAAGAATTATATTTAAACATTAAATCAAAGGAAATCAAAGGATTTTGATGAATTATCATACCTTAGTGTAGCAGGGACTTCTCCCTACATTAGAGGAAATTTGAGGTCTAAAATGGGCCTCCTAAGGAAAATGATAAAATAATAGTTATTAATTTTGGAGGAAGAATAAAAAAACTATTTTTTGGTTCGTATTTTTGACATATCTCCCTGTGTTTTTACTCAAATTCCAAGTTGGATAGCTCATTGGATGTGTAATTTAATTCCACATCCAACAAATACCCACACTGGATACTTTTTACAGACCCCACTACCCCAAAAATAAGAAATTCCTGAAAAAACATGATGATGACATCATCATCACATTTTTTCAGGTATTTCTTATTTTTGGGGTAGCGGGGTCCGTCAAAATTATGCAGTGTGGGTACTCATTGGATGCATAATTAAATTCCACATCCAATGAGCTCTCCTGCCTGAAATTTGAGTAAAACCACAGGGAGATATGTCGAAAATACGAACAAAAAAAATAGTCTTCTTTTATGACAAATATGTCAATTCAACCATTATGGTTGACTCATTTTATTGAAATTCTATTGGTTCTTGAATTCCAACTAACAAAATTTATTGTTAGCACATTTTCTTATAAGGCCCATTTTAGACCCCAAATTTCCTCTAATGGCTACAGGGCAGGAATGACCACCTTCTGTCTATAAGACGAAAGGGTAGGGTTCCTGGTGATGGATGCAAATAAAAACAAACATAACAGAAAACGAAAGGGAATGAAGAACAAAAATGAAATAAATGGAAACCCCTCTACACACAAGGTTATGGGTTTAGATCCAATACCCTGCATACAACTTGTTAGAAAACATGCAAACAAACAATGGAGACCTGCAAGAACATGTTAGGCCATGAAACTTACAAGCAAAGATAGGTTAGAAAAACCTAAGCAAACAAGACAAAATAGACATTATACCTTCAATGGGTGGAGATGGGCCACCATGCCCTAGCTTGGAGAAGCACCTCTCTTGAGAATGGAGGGAGCTATGGCTCAATGGGAGGATGGTTGAGAGGGAGAGTGAATGGCTTGAGAGGCAAAATGGTCTCAAGGCACTCACTCGGGAAGCATAAAAGTATGCAAGGAAGGAATGTTTTGTGAGTGACCCCCACCCCTCTATTTATAGTTGTTTTAGGGTTCTAAGCCCCTAGTTAAGGATTTAGCCCCTTTCGCTCAAAATTTAGCTCCTTTTAAGGTTTTAGGCTCATTTGAGGGGTTTTAGCCCCTTTTTGGAGGCTTTAGCCCCTAGGAGAGCTATTTAGGCTCTTTTTAGGGGTTTTAAGCCCCTTTTCATGTTTTTAAGCCTTCTTGAGGGTGTGGGGGTCAAATGGGGTCAAATGAGGGTCATGCATGTGTGTCCTTGGGTGGTGTAGACCATGTAGATCTGAGTGAGGGATTTTTTGGGTTAATAGATTTCTCCCTAATGTGTGAGGGCAAGAGCTCATCATATGGCCGACAGACATCATAGGATTTTCTGGGTAGAGGTGATGCTTCCTGGGCTGGGGCATGGTGGCTTTTGTTTTTTGTGTTCATATGGTTCCCATTAATGGGTGAGATACAAATAATGTGTTACATGTATATGGATGAGGAGGGAATCCCCATGCTCGTAACAACGTCGAAAGAATAATGTGATCTATGCTCTATAATACAAGAGTTGATCATAAACAACTAATGATACATAGTGGTGGCCTCACTAAGAGGCTGAATACAATACTGATCCAAAGAAATACTACATTGGACCCATGGAATTCTCATGGAATGCTATATCTTCATGACTAATGGCCTGCTGGATCTGGAACAGTACATAGTTGTATGGACTCACTGATGGAAAGTCAGAGTCTCTGTGGTACAAGTATGTTGCATCAATCATAAATCTATATAGAAGTGTTGCTGGGGCTTCTGAACACTGTGTCCAACGCAACCCAAAAATCACAAGGGGAATAAACCTGTTTAGGGCCCTCGAATAGACTCATCAATGTGCTAGAGTCAGGTGAAATCCGAGGTCTTCGACCAAATACTGCACGGACCAAACCTTGTACCAATCTCAATGGTGCGATGATGTAGTTGGAGTTGAGCATGTGAGAAACAACCATCCTGAGAGGCACTAACGACTCCTCTCAAGTGGTCCAAGGAACTCATTAATGAGGTTAATGAAACCAAGATAAAGGGACCTCTGGGTTTATTCTCTGGAATATGTGTGTTGTCGTCGATAGAGGGAGACCTGCCCCTGGTCAAGGTAATGATGTTTCCTTGACCAGAAGCATGAAGGAGATAAGCGAAAGATGTAAGACAATCTGTGGACTAACACACTGAATGGGGGGGGGGGAAGAGAGTTGAACAGGGGCAGGGGGAGTCTAGTAGACTCAAACTTCCTTTGTTCAGAGTATGATGGCAGGGCAGACTAGGAATCAAATGAAAATGACTCATGGGAATGGGATCATAGCTGTAATACCAAGAATGGCACTCCAGATGGGGAATACTTGGGGGAGGTAGATAATTTTGGTACTGATGGGCTCCAAGGAAGACACATTGCAGAGTACTCTAAACAAAGGCGACCCAAAGTGGGAATGCTACCAAATTGTTATCTGTGGGTTGGTGTCTAGAGACACCGTTGTGGTACGATCTCGTGGATTTTTAGCGAGCCTGAGAAAGTAAATGCTCGATGGTGCTTTCAATTTTAGAGAGTCTGAAAGCACGAAGAAGACTCTAGTGGGGGGCTCTTTTTCGTTGGTAGTCTCCTGTTCCTGAAAAAGGATAAAAGTTTACATAGGAGAACTTGCCCATCCTGTAGGGGTTGAGAGACTTATTTATCGTTGGTAGTCCGATCAGGCCAAAAAATGTTAAACCTATACTGACTGGATGGTCATTCAGATACTTTTACGAGCATGAACTAAACCAAGTTTGCTCGACAATCTTTTCTTGATGAGAAGGCTGGAAAAGAGCTTAATGACAACCCATGGTGAGATTTTTCATAAAATTCAGCCCCTCTTCCTGAGAAAGCATGAAAGTATGCAGAGGGGAATGGTCTTGGCTTGAATATGCCAAGGTGGTCCATTTCATTTGATGGTCTACATAGTCCGCAAAAGGAGATAAACAAGATAATGTAGACGCCCTTTCCTATCCTTTAACGAGTGGGAAAGGAAGTAGCTACGCTTGACAATCTTTTCATTCTTTTAGGAGTCAGAAAAGAGCTTAAAAGAAACTCTAGTATGGTCAACCAATTGCCGTGGCACAGGCGGTGCCCCATGTCAGGATGGTGGACACTAGTCCAAAGGTCATCCATGCAGTATGGACAGAGCAAGTGGCTCTTAAACATACCAATACATGCACAGGATAGATCGCGACAAAGGCACACGAGTCAATGTGGCAGAGGCATGCAAACCGAGGTAGCTCTCAGACAGAGGTTAGGATATTCATGTGTGAATTGTGGCAGATGGACTTGAATACATGTGATGTGAGTGCAAGTCTACAGGCAATTATATGCCAAATACAAGCAAAGGAAATGATCTGTCTTCCGGTCGATGGTCTAGAGATCTGCATAAAGTGCAGTGGACGGAGTAGATAGCTATGTGTTAAAATAAAAACGATGTTCATTATGGGCGGTGGCCTTAGAACCTGCATGAGTGGCGGTAGGATGCAAGTACGGGTCTGGAGACACTTGCATCAGGATGTTGTGGCTCATAAATTGAGGTAACTTCCAAAAAGTAGTCCCGAAAATTACTTATTAAACATGAGACGATGGTCTCATTAGGATAGTTGATCCTGAAGGTGTGAGAGGTGTCTTGAACAAGCCTCGGGTGACTCTAGACTAGTAGCTAATGGTGCTTCCCCTAAATGGGGGGGTTTCTGATTTGTGATAAAAATGTTGCAAAACAAAAAGGGATAAAACTAAGTTATAAGGGACTCATAGTGGTGGTATTAGGCATAGGCTCTCTTGAGGTGGAGCTCCTTGCATGGCTTCTTCAAGACTCGATCATCTAAGTCAGTGAAGAGGTATGCCCTCTTACCGAGATGAAGGTCATTGGCAAGGCAGGGTGACAAAATATGGTCTTTTATGGAAAGAACCGATTCCACGCTATGGTTTAAAGGGAATGGGGTAAAACGGAAGGTGGTCTTATAGATCTCCTCGTCATCACGTAAGTGGTGCTGAGGTAGATCAGGTGGATCTTCCACGGCTGATGAGACAGAAGGGTGACTGGTGCTAGCGATCATGTAAATGCTATTGGTTGTGGTTTTGGTTTCCTTACCCCCAGTATCTGTTGAAGAAAAAGGGGCATGCCTTGAGATGGGAGGAGTCTTTGATGGACCTGGAGGTAGGTGCAACATCATCTCAATTGGCTAGACATGAGTCAACACATCTTGGGGCCTCAGAGGTAGGGCAGGTGGTTCAAGGTACCACATAGGATCTCCTAGTGTGAAATCCTGTAGATTGCGGGTTACCAAGACAGACTTACTCATGATCCCGGATGGTAGGAAAAGGAAAAGGAAAAGAAAAATGAAAAGGATCATGTTGATCAGGAATGAACCCCACTGTTTCCCTGGTAATTGAGGTTGAGGTTGCGACTTAGGTTGTGGCTGCGGATGGAGTTTTTGATTGTGGAAACAATGGAAGAGACAGGTCTGATGGACCATTGGTGGTGGTGGAGACAAGAGGGTCGGTAGAACTAGACATCATGTAAATGGACATGGTGTTTGAAGAAGGAGGTGGGGGTGAACTTCTTCAATCAGGGTGATGTTAGATTCAAGGGAATGTTGTCGAAGGTCGGCTAAAGCCATTCAGAACTTGGACAAGTCTTGGCAATGGTGAGAATAGTGTCTATACAAACCACAGAGGGCACAAACATGGTTTTCTCTCAATGACTTGTTTCTCATTATTGGCTCGCTTGGGATTTCAACCACAGGAAGGTTTTCCATTGTATCCATGGCATCCAGGTGTGTGTGGATTATAGGAATTTTAGGGAAGTTTTGAGTTGAATGGTCCTATACTTCGCAGATGGCGCAAGGCAGGATCTGTCAAGGCTCAGTGGTAGTTTTTTCATTCTTTCCCCTGGCCCTTTTTTGGGTGGGGCAGTGCGGGTGCAGGTGCGGTGGTTGGTTTTTCTGGTTCGGGTGGAGGGTGAGACTCGACCACAATGGGTTGCATGGGGGTTAAGAATACCTAGGGAATTGGTGGTTGAGTTGGTGGATCAAGATACCACATGGGAATTCCCAATGTAAAGTTGGGTAGGTTTAGGGTGGCCATTATTGGCTTGCTCATGACACCAGGTGGGGGAAAGAGGAAGAGAATTGTATGGACTGGAGAGGAGCCCAGATAACTCCCTGATGGTTGTATGTGGGGATGAGGTTGTGGTTGCGACTGTGCGTAATGCTGTGGCTGCGGATGATGTTGCACCTGCTGTTGATGTTGCAGCTATGGACGGTGTTGTGGTTGCATTGGGGCTGTGGCTGCGGTTGTTGTTTGGGTGCAGTGGTGCTAGATGAGAGCATGCACAAATCTGTAGTTTCATTTGGTGTTGGCGGTGATACTAAGCAGAAAGAAGCCATCATGGTCGTATAAGCAAACAACCTAGGGCCCACATTCAACAATGGGGAGGATGGTATGTTGTCAACCATGTTGTTGACCGTAGGGATAACATTGGCGTGTGTGGTCATCCCTTGCGGATCAATGGTGTTGATTGTAGGGATAAAGTTGGCGGGTGCCGTTAGCCCTTGCGGATCATGATAAGTCAGTTGGTCAACCATCATGATTTTCCCTTCATGGGTGAACATCATGAGACGAAAGATACTTGATGCTATAGCTCTCATGTCATACATATAACTTCTTCAGAGGAGAAGGTTATAGTCCAATTGAGCATTGATAACCTCTATGTCAATCAGAACTGTCTTCCTAGCTAATGTGATGGGGACATGGGGGATGATTCCTTGGGATTTAGTGGGATGGCCATCATAAGCCCGTAGAGTTGTGGAGTATGGTTGCAGAATCGAGGATCCAAGTTTCTTCCAGACTAGGGTAGACATAACACACGTGGATGCCCCCTCATCCACTATGCACTGATGCACAACCAAATTCTGGATAGACACCAGGATTTGAATGTAAATGGTTGATGGCATTCATGGTTCTCCATTCTCCATGTTGAATGTGATCAACTTGGAGTTGGAGGGGTCTACGGCCCCAAGGGGGGCTAGTAAGGATTTTCGCTGTGTTGGGCAAGTTTTGAGTACCTTAAGAGCGGACATGGCTATAGGTGTTTGGGCCAAATCATCCACTATGCTGTAGCTGATAGCAGCTCTAGCCGTGGTATTATTGGCAACCTGACGTATGGGGGGGCACGGAAAAGGGGGTAACTAAAGAGGTGCATTGGTTGGTTTAGACGTAGATGTCGCTGATGTGTCAGCGGGTTCGGTGCTTGTTCCGTATTTATTTCATCTGGTTTGTAGATTGACCTATTCAGTGGTCATAGCTAGCAGGTGATGGACACCTATTTTTGTTGTGGGAGGTGCACCTGAAGCGTTGGGATTGGGTTGGGGAGGGGGTGCGGTTGCCACGAATCCTTTGACTGGTAATGGGTTTTGGAGCACCATAGGAGGAGGTCCTTGTGGTGCTGGGTTAGGTTGGGCTTGGTCTGTTGTATTGGTGGCATGTTGAAACTCATTTCTAATGGCCTGTTTAGTGCTACCCATGAAAGGACACTCGAATGTGTAGTGCTCGTAGACCTCGCATAGTGTGCACAGCTGGTTTGTCCGCAACAGAGTGTTGGATCTTGGTGCATTTGGTCGTTGAGGATTTTGGGTTGGTAGGTTTGTCGTGGCATTGTTGGGAGGATTTGGTTGTTGACCACCTCCCTGCAGTTGATTATTGCCTTGGTTTCAGGGTTGGTTATTTCTGGCTTGCGTTTATTGGTTATTGGGGGCTGGCTGGTTGGGATAGTTTTGTTGTGTAAACACCTATCCCAATGGAGCAAGTGGAGCAGGGGTGGGGGCTTGAACAGCTTGCACTGGTGGTGCATAGTATATTTGGGTGAGTGCTAGTGCCACAAATGTGGGCATTTGTCCTGCATATTTCTGTGTTGGCCAAGCTAAGGCCTGAGCCTGTTGTGGTGGCACAGGTTGTGCATAAGAAGTTGTGGCTGTGGACTAGGACATCATTCTTGCATAGTTCAGAGTTTGTATTTTGTAGGAAACACTAGCAGTGTTGCTTGGTTGTGGTGGTATTGCAGGTGGCGTCAGATGGTGCTATGGTTGGTGAGAGACATAACCTATGATGCCATCTGCAGCATGGGATGCTCCCGGTGCATCTCGGTAGGAAGTGCCTGCACGGGGAGAATCTGGAATGACGGTGTAAATGTATCCAGACTATGCATAGATTAGATCAAACTACTAGGATTTCAAGATGGGCTTCTCTTCAGATTGGGGACGTTCGGATGCTACATCCTTTGCTATAGGTGGGAGCAAGGTTTTAAGGAACCAATCCAGGAAGATCCTGTCATCAAGTTGGATCTTACACAAACTACGGCGTCGCCGCCACTCATGGATGTGGTTGGTTATGTGGGTCACAGTATTATGGCGGCAAGATAATAATATCTCCACCACTTCATCATATCTGACAGGGAGTTTGAAGTATTGCAGGAACATGAAAGCTAGGGAGTTGAAATTTGGGTACTTGGCTTGTGTTAGCTCAATGTACCACTTGGCTGTAGCACCTGTGAGGGTGTGTTGGAATAGTCTTAGCTTGATTGAATCATCTACAATGTTGTTTGATGAGCACCATAGATGAAACATCATGATGTGGTTTTGGGGGCACTTCCCTGCCTTCCCTTCAAACTTGGGAATGTCTGAGGGAAGTTTGGTTGGCATGGGATCCCAAAACGTTTGATGGCGGATAGGTTCATTTGTTAACCGAGCCAAATCAGGAAAGCTTAGGCATGCCATGAAAGGAAAGTTTGACCCCAGGTTGATGTGAGATGGGGCAGCCATGGTGGTGGGGTTTGCAGGTGCATAATGCACCTGCATAGCTGGGGGTACTTATGGAACCATTGTGGATGGGCCAGTGCCCCCAAGTGTGGTGGGAGGGATAGTGTGGGTGGAAGGGCCACTGCCCCCATGTATGATAGGGGGGGCGTGTTGGTGGAAGGTCCACTTCCCCCATGTGTTGAAGGTGGGACAACTTGACTGGTTAATATGGGTGGTGGTAGCTGGCTTATGATGGTTTGCATAACCGTGCTGGGGCCACCTGCAGGGTGGTTGGTGATAGTTTGTGGTGTGGATATTGGTATGGGTTCGCACTAGCCATGGGGCTTGATGGTGCAGTGTGCAGATCTGGTTCAGAATGATATGGGTCTGAATTTAAATCAGAGTCTATGTGGCCTTCTGATGGTGTGGAAGGTCGTCAAGAATGGTCCCGATGATGTTGGTTTAAGGACCTGAACTGTGGTGGTTTGCCTCTTAGGCATGACGAAGAGCATGAGGGATCAATTGTGTCTAATTTGTATGTCAAAATGGTGGTAATGATTTTGGGACCCCGGTTTCAATTGCTTCCTATTGGCTGTAGGTGGTCACTCGGCCACCAAGACTTCCATAAGACAACGCTTGGATTTTTCCTCATGGGAGTGCTACTCAATCGGTGGGGGTCGTTGCCCATTTCGCTTGGAAATTCCTTTTAGCGGCCAACTACTTTGGGGTTCTTGTGGTACTCCTCACAATGAGTTTCTAGGATGAGCCTAAGTACTTCCCATGGTTAAGGCAGTCAGGGACTTATGTCCTCAAAGACTGTAGATGTTTAACTTAGTGTAAATTGTAAATTTTACTGGCTCACTCAGTGTCATGAACTAAGTTGGGTTGATTTATATGGTATGGTGTGTATGTATTTTGTTTTTCTGTTATATTTGGTGGCTACTTAAATGGTTTATGAATATTCTGCATAGTTCATAACTTTGTGAATGAAAAGCAGTATATAGTAATCAGAAATTTTTAGACATGTACCATTTGTAATCCTGAACTATGATAGCCTGACTAAGTGACTACCTTGCACCTATATTTCTCTTCAACCAGGAAAGGGTGCTAGGATCTCGACACAATGGGACTAAGCCCATCTGTAGATCCATAGGTCACCCTCTGGATGTAAGGTTGGTCAACAAGGAGGACACTGAGCACCGTGAGAAGCCCTCCTTCTCTACCCCCTCTACCTTCCAAGTCACCCGTTTTTAGTGGCTTCGAAAAATATTAAGTGAAGTGCCTATTACTGTATGAGCTTCACCCTTCGTCTTATCCCAGAATACCCCGAAGGGTGATGACTGGGTAGAGGAGGAAGGGTTAGGAAAGATGTTGGTTTTAAGTAAAATTTAATCAAGCTATGTTCATTAACCTATTAAGCATTGATTTACACTTTGATTTACACAAGCTTTGTTCTGTAAATGAAATGGACATTAACAGGAATAAAAATAGTTTGGATGGACAGAGGCGGTTGGGCCACACTGATAGTCCTTAACTTTAAAAAAAATCAAACTCTGAGTGACAGATCGCACTTTTCGAGTCAAATGTGGCGAAGGGGTCCCTAAATTTTTCCAGAAACAGACAAGGGGGTCGCTCAGAATTTGCAGACAGAAGCGGGTTGAATTCTGGAAGGGGGTCGTACCTTTTAGGGCTAAATAGGTGACCTGGTTGCACCCGTCAAGCCAAAATGAGCGACCTGGTCCTCTCTCTGGGCCCAATAAGAGCGACTTGCTTCAGAAACTAAATTTTTTTTGACCCCGAGTTAGATCTAGTCGATAGTAACCTATACTGTGGCCAAATGGACTCAGATTTTCCTTGAGGAGGCTCGGCCATAACTGGAAATGTAAATAAATAGAAATCTAAGCTAGATTTTAACAGAAACTTAAACTAGGGCAAAAAAAACTAAACTACAAAAATAAAACCCAGGGATCCTGTGGGATCGACCTGGTATGGTCGTTAGTTCTGTAGCAGGGATTTCTCCCTTGCTACAGGGCAGGAATGGCCACCTTCCGTCTATAGGACAAAAGGGTAGGGTTCTTGGTGATGGATGCAAATAAAAACAAACAGAACATAAAATGAAAGGGAATGAAGAACATAAAAGAAAGAAATGGAAACCCCTCTGTACACAAGGTTATGGGTTTAGATCCAATACCCTGCATACAACTTGTTAGAAAACCTACAAACAAACAATGGAGACCTACAAGAACATGTTAGGCCATGAAACTTGCAAGCAAAGATAGGTTAGAAAAAACTAAGCAAACAAGACAAAACAAACATTATACCTTCAATGGGTGGAGATGGGCCACAATGCCCTAGCTTGGAGAAGCACCTCTCTTGAGAATGGGGGGAGCTATGGCTCAATGGGGGGATGGATGAGAGGGAGAGTGAATGGCTTTAGAGGCAAAATGGTCTCAAGGAACTCACTCAGGAAGCATAAAAGTATGCAAGGAAGGAATGTTTTGAGAGTGACCCCCACCCCTCTATTTATAGATTTTTTAGGGTTCTAAGCCCCTCGTCAGGGCTTTAGCCCCTTTTTTAGGATTTTAGCCCCTGTCACTCAAACTTTAGCTCCTTTTAGGGTTTTAGGATCCTTTGAGGGGTTTTAGCCCATAAGAGAGCTATTTAGGCTCTTTTTAGGGGTTTTTAAGCCAGTTTTTCATGTTTTAAAGCCTTTTTGAGGGTTTGGGGGTCAAATGAGGGTCATGCATGGGTGTCCTTGGGTGGTGTAGGCCATGTAGAGCTAAGTGAGGGATTTTTTGGGTTAACATATTTCCCCCTAATGTGTGAGGGTAGGAGCTCATCATATGGTTGACGGACATCATAGGATTTTCTACGGAGAGGTGGTGCTTCATAGGCTGGGGCATCGTGGATTTTGGGTTTTTGTATTAATATGGTTCCCATTAATGGGTGAGATACAAATAATGTGTGACATGTATATGGATGAGGTGGGAATTCCCATGCTCGTAACAATGTCGAAATAATAATGTGATCTATGCTCTATAATACAAGAGTCGATCATATACAACTGATGGTACATAGTGGTGGCCTCACTGAGAGGATGAGTACAATATTGATCCGAAGAACTGCTACATCGGACCCATGGAATTATCATGGAATGCTATATCTTCATGACTGATGGCCTGCTGGATCTGGAATGGTACATAGTTGTATGGACTCACTGATGGAGAGTTAAAGTCTCTATGGTACAAGTATGCTGCATCAATCATAAATCTATACAGAAGTGCTACTGGGGATTCTGAACATTGTCTCCAACGCAACCCGAAAATCACAAGGGGCATAAACCTGTTTAGGTCTGGCCTCAAATAGACTCATCAATGTTCTAGAGTCAAGTGACATCCGGGGTCTTCAACCAAATACTGCACGGACCAAACCCTATACGAATCTCAACAGTGCGATGATGTAGTTGGAGTCGAGCACGTGAGAAACAACCATCCCGAGAGGCACTAAGAACTCCTCTCAAGTGGTCCAAGGAACTCATTAATGAGGTTAATGAAACCAAGATACATGGACCTTTGGGTCTATCCTCTAGAATATGCGTGTTGTCGTCGACAGAGGGAGACATGCCCCTGGTCAAGACAATGATGTTTCCTTGACCAGAAGCGTGAGGGAGATAACCAAAATATGTCAGACAATCTATGGACTGACGCATTGAATGGTGGGGGGGGGAAGAGTTGAACAGGGGCAGGGGGAGTGTAGTATACTTAAACTTCCTTTGTTTAGAGTATGATGGCAGGGAGGACCAGGCAGCGAATGAAACTGACTCATGGGAATGGGATCATAGCTGTAATACTAGGAATGTCACTGCAGATGGGAAATACTTGGGGGAGGTAGATACTTTTGGTACTGATGGGCTCCAAGGAAGACACATTGTAGAGTATTCTAAACAAAGGCAACCCAAAGTGGGAATGCTTCCAAACTGTTATCTGTGGGGTGGTGTCTAGAGACACCGTTGTGGTACGATCTTGTGGATTTTTGGTGAGCCCGAGAAAGTAAATTATTGATGGTGCTTTCAATTTTAAAGAGTTTGAAAGCATAAAGAAGACTCTAGTGGGGGATATTTTTCATTGGTAGTCTCCTGTGCCCAAAAAAGGATAAAAGTATACATAGGAGAGCTCGCCCATCCTATAGGGGATGAGAGACTTCTTTACCATTGGTAGTCCGATCAGGCTGAAAAAGGTTAAACCTATACTAACTGGATGGTCATTCAGATACTTTTATGAGCATGAACAAAATCAAGTTTTCTCAGTAATATTTTCTTGATGAGAAGGATGGAAAAGAGCTTAATGACAACCCATGGTGAGCTTTTTCGTAAAGTTCGGCCCCTCTGCCCGAGAAAGCATGAAAGCATGTAGAGGGGAACGATCTTGGCTTGAATATGCCAAGGTGGTCCTTTTCATTTGATGGTCTACATAGTCTACAAAAGGAGATAAACGAGACAATGTAGACGCCCTTTCCTATCCTTTAACGAGCTAGAAAGGAAGCAGCTGCACTCGAGAATATTTTCATTCTTTTAGGAGTCAGAAAAGAGCTTAAAAGAAGCTCTAGTATGGTCAACCAATTGTGGTGGAAAAGGTGGTGCCCCATTTCGGGATGATGGACAGTGGTCCAAAGGTTATCCTCGCAGTATGGACAGAGCAAGTGGCTCTTAAACATACCAACACATGCATAGGATAGATCATGGAAAAGGCATGTGATTTGGTGCGTTAGAGGCACGCAAACTGAGGTAGTGCTCGAACTTAGGGGATTCTTCCAGATCAATCAAAATAGATCGCTGTACATTGAGGGATGAATTGGAGGGTTTAACAAGCTATTTTGTCATACTTCTGGTGGTTCTCCACAGCATTGTGGATTCTGCGACATTAGGGCTTTTCGGCTGAGATCGTTTCCTTTTGGATTTTTCATAATAGAGAGGAGAAAAGTTCAATTAGGGATGGTTCTGGCTGTGGGTCAGGAACGACTTCTAATTTACGACCTTCAAGCTAAGGAGATATTTGAATGTGTGGAGAATGAGGACTTGTGGATGAAGGGAGACCCCAAACTTTGTTCACAAAATTATCCCAGGTATCCTTACGAATATGCAATTCATCATCAATAAGGATATTAATCAAACCATGATGGTAGAGGCTGTTGTAAGGATTTCTAGAGTGCTTCTGAACCCATTTTGACACATTAGCTAAATTTTTGTGTAGAAAATATGAGAAATTCATTTCCAATTTGGCTTCAAAATGAAAAAGTAGGTGGACATGGAAATTCAGAGTGGTGACATACCTTCCTTCGCAACTCAAATACTTTTGTAATACATAGAGCACATTGCGCCATTCATCCTGCATCCAATCTCGAGGAAACTTCCAGTTTGCAGACTGATGCTCCTCTTTTAAAAAATTGGTACAAACTACATGCTCTATGGGTTTATTTTTAAACCAACGATCCCCATGAAAAGGTAGACTAGTAGCACGAGCAACTATTTTCTCATAAACTGCCATAATAAAATCACCAATGTGCATGACTTTCCCATCAAACCCCTGGGAAAATTTCAGTGTAATTTTGTCATCATACCCCTGAAATTTTTGGGAAAATTGATACCAAATGCCTTAAAATATTTCCTTGCATGCATTGAATTCATAAAAACCTTCTAACATAGAGACAAAACCCGACTCATGGCGTTCATCTACCTTCCGCCCCATAATGTGCTCTAAGACTATAACTTGGATGGAAAACAGAGGATGAAACATAAAATGGGAAAATGATGAAGATTATTGGATAGGCGCATAATAAGTCTCAACATAGTTTCCCGAGACTTCTAATGCTTTGGATCTCACGGTAATTCATAAGCTTCGTACTTAACGATCATTCATATGCATGGTGCATATGAAGATTTCGAACTACCAGTGCAATGATGAATGGTTGTGTATGGAAACATAAAGGGATGAATCGAGGGTTGCATGGATAAAAGAAACACAATCATATATTTTTAAGGTGATAAAGATCTTCATCTCTAGGCACTATGTGCCATAGAGATGAATATCTATTTAAAAGGTATAAGGATGGTTGTCAAATGATGACAGACAGAGGTAGGGTAAAAAGGATTTATATTCGAAAAGGTAAAAGTATAATGACAACAAAAGCAAGAGTATGGTCTAAATCATATGAGGGCATAGGATTAGTAAGTATGTAAGTATAATCCATGCTAAAATTTCCTTAAATTTAATGTAGTAAACATATTTGAAAGAAAGGATCGTTACCTTAGATCAATTTTACCTTACAGGACCAAGTTCTTCAGAAATACTTTGGATGTCAGGAGTTTTTGCTACATGTTTTCATTACTATGACAGAATGGAATTTCTGTGACAAGTGGCTCTTGATTTTCTCCCAAAGATTGTGCTACTATAAAACTGAGAATGTTTCTTCTAATAGGCTGTCCAACGGTGCTAAATGTTACTAAATTTCTGTAGAAAATAAAGGAATATCCTGCTTTGTACCCAAAATGAAAGCTGCAACTGCTGAAAACTATCCATGATCACAGAGTAAAGAACTACAAGGTCTTCATCCATGACCTTCTCTTTGTGCAAATATACCTATCTGAATAAATTTTGTTTATGTTGAACATAGATAGAAATAATTGGATTAAAAACCAATGAGGATAGTTCAATAACCACTGTGAGATATTCCATCCTTAATGTTAATGGAAATCAAGGCAATTGGTACATCCTAACAGTCATGAATAGATTTGTTGGAGTCGAATGAACTGTAGAATTCACTTGCGAAGAAACACTAATGGATTTCCTTAAAAAATCACAAGGATGTCTTCCATTGAGTCATGTAGGCTCCAGGGTATCTAAAAATGTCTCAAGTTTCATACCTAGAAAATGTTTGGAAGTCGATGGGTTGAAACTTGCTGGAAGGAGAGCCTTAATAAATATCCCGTCATCCAGTTGAGCACAGAACAAAAGAATTTTTTGCATAAATGAAGTATCACCAACAAAATTTATTTTGGAGCCTAGACAACCAGTCGGCTGGTTTTCTAACTAGACCTTTTCTAGACTGTGCCAGACAACTGGTTTTCACAGTAAAGCTTACTTTTCTCTTTACTTTTTTTATATTTGTTTTATTTTTTATTCCCTAAACTACCCTATTCTACTGGAAGTAGAAATATTCTTTCAGGAGTATGCGTACTTATAGTGTAACCACCTACGAATCAAGATTTCTAAAACATTCATGTTCACATAATGTATATGACCAAATACCCTGATATTAGGAACCAACTTCTCATATGATCTAGATTTCAAAAATTACTGAAAATTAAAAGGCTGGAACTGAGAAACTATCCATATCTCAATAGATTGTTGATTTTCTTGGATTCTTCTTTTAGTATCCTTCATTTCTAAGCCAAGTTGATATTCTCCCTCTGGTACTAGGGAAGCAAGAAATTCTGTAATTTTAGGTTCTAGTTGTTCTTCTTGTTCAGCTGCTTTCCATGATTCTTGATTTCCCTTATCAAATGAGGAAGGATAAATATATCGATCAATATGTTCATGCTGAGGATATTTATGGATTTGCTTCCCATATTGGAAGATGGATTCTTCTTTCATTATTGACCTCATAGTGCAACAAGGATTAAAGAAACCCTTTGCAGTAATAAGCTCTTCCCTACTCAACAAATTTTTGAACATACTTAAGCTTGTACTGGTTCAAATGTCATGCTTCATAGGGGGGTTAGTAACATGGTTCTTACAGCACCCAAATATTTCAAATTTTAAAACTAAATTAAACTTATTTATGTAGGAAATCAAATGCATTCATTACATAAATGTAAAAGAAAATAAACTAAGTTGAAACAAAGTATTGTGGGTACAAACTAGCCTAATATTTTAAATAATCTAATATCCAATCAAAAACTAAAAGAAATCCAACTATTCACTATGAAATCATAAACTAAAAAACATTCCCACTTGAAATAAATCTTAATTTTGCTGAAGAAAACACACTCTTGCATACTATTGAAAGGAGGAACACACTTGCCTTGAAAATAACTACAGGAAAGGGAACTACCTATATTTCCCAAAAAACAAAAACATATATGCCTAGAATTAAACTATGTGAGAGTAAAATATCTATATTTGCAAAAAGGGAAACATACCCTAAATCAAACTTTTCATAAGAACAAATTTGTGGAAGAAGAACAACAAAGATTTGGGGCACCCCACTATAGTGGATGCCCAGGTTCTTACCTTTCGTATTACGGTGCTCCCCTCCCCCTTGTTGTGTAATGTAAAAGCAACCTATCTACCTAGACCCAAATCCCTTTAGAACCTCCTAGGTAATGATGCCAAAATGTTGGGTAGATATGTCACTACAAATATCCTTCATAAAATGTCAACCCAGGGAGGTAAACTTTGAGGCACATGCACTATATATGCAGGATTATGGCCTATCCTAATCCAATCTACTCTAAGATGATTTACTCTAATCTAGAGATTATTTGAAATGCTTAATAATAAGATTCCTAATCTAATAATCATCAAACTCATTTAAATTTAAAATCCTAATGCTAACTGAATACTCTCACATCTAAGATCTACAAAACATTTAAATGTCAAGCAGAAATGGAAATACCTTTTAAGCTATGTTCAAAATAATTCTAATACTAAAGCATAACCCAATGAGAACCATCTATCCTAACATAATTTAGAAACTAGACTCAATAAGCAGAAAATTACATACTGACATAGAAAGCAGAATAGGTGACAGAAAGTGAACTAGGATTAAATGAGTAGAAACTACATATTAACACAGAAAACTGAGTAAGTGACAGAAAGTGAACTTATGAAATTGATATATCGTTTAAATCCTTAAAATTTCTTATTAAATTAGTGAATTGTCTTTTAAGAAATTTAATATTAGCATAGAGCTTACTTGTTCATCCTAAGGCTTTAAAATGAGTCACTTCTATAATTGAAACCAATCTAAACTAGCTTGCATTTTGAAACTACAACAAAATAAATGTAATTTGTAGAGGATCCTATTATTAAAATATAGAACTATATTATGAAATTAAATCTTGAAAAAAAGACAAAACTGAAATAACTTGAAGCTTAAACGATAATAAAATGAATGCAATCTACATATTCTATAATTTAGAAGAAAATACAATTAAGTTTATTTCATTGGGAACCCAATTTTACAGAAGCAATGTATGACTTAAACTAGGATTTAAATCTATAGAAAAATGAATCAAATATATAAGACTAAGAATTCAAAACAATGTTTTGAAATCAATCTACCCTAATAGCATCTAATAGTAGATTGTCATCTAATAGCATATCGTCATCTCTATGGCATGTAGTGCCTAGAGATGAAGATTGCATTGATTATACATGAGCCATCAATGAGAATTGAGTTGGTTGGACTTGGTTTTGTTTGAATGAGCTGGCCACATCTGAAGTATGGACAATCTTCATAATATCTAAACTGCTGTTGAATATCAAAGTATGCTGCAGAAATATAATTAGTCACAAATCCTTTAAGAATTATATTTAAACATTAAATCAAAGGAAATAAAAGGATTTTGATGAATTATCATACCTTAGTATACTTGATGGGTATTTGGGTAGATATGTGAACATATAGAGGAATTTATGGGGTCAAAGGATCAAATGAAGAGATAAAAAAATGTATTTGGAGGATGCAAAGAGATGCAGCTAAGTGTCAATTTGGCGAGCCAACAGGATTGCATATATGTGATAGTGGATATATTGACAAATTTTGCTCATTTATTTGCTGCTACATCATATTTTAGTGCTGCACAAGTGACTGATATTTTCTTCAAGGAAATAGTTCCTCCTTTGGATGATGAAGGTCAGCTCACACTTGTTTCGGAAAATATTTTGAAGACAAGGGAAAGGAGATTGAGAGGAATAACTATCAAATACTACTTAGTACAATGGAAGTATCTACCAAGTGAAGATGCCACATCGGAAGAGGAGAATATTTTGCAGCATCCAAATATGAAATTTCTTTAGGAAACACAATCTTGGGTGGGGAGGACTGTAATGTACCCATTCAAATAATTGCATAGCAGGACAATTCCACCGATCATACTAGTTCACTAGGTTGGATGGATACATTTGGAATTTTAATAAGGGAGATAATAAATGATGTTTAGAGATTAGAATGGGATAACTATTTAATAATGTAGCTTATTAAATAAATACAATATAAAATTGAAGTGGCAATGGAGCAGGGAGACACATGGAGACTATGGGGCCCACAGAAGCTAGAAGTTTGGTGCCACATGGCATCCTCCTCTTGCAATTTTGAATCCATGGGAAGCCTAAAGGTTATTAGATGAGTTATATGGATAATACACTTGGCCATATGCATAATAAGTCTAATTTGGGAGGAAATGTAACTTACATGGGAGAGGAAGAGTCATTTTGGAGCTAGTGAGACACTTGGACTAGATTCCATAGCTCAATGACAACAATGATGAAAATGCTATGACACCTGTGACATGAATCAGATGTGAAGAATGAAATATTACATATCAGACATGTTAGGTCAAAATAGAGCATCCAAGAGAGCTCTCATGGAGTTGGGGAAGCTCAATGGGCTCCAACTTGAATTTGGGGAAGGTGGAAAGCTAGGAAAGGGAGGACACATGGAAAATCATGAGCACACACCCCAATTCGAATTGTATTGAGTTTGTGGATGGATTGGTAATATTAGAAGGCTAAGTGTGTTTATAAAATATAGGAATCAACCAAGAGAAGGGATTTTGATGATTTGAGAAACTGTCATTTGTGAATTGTGAGAGCTAGTGGATGACTAGTTTTCTTTCCTTAACCAATTTCGAGGGTGAAAGATTCCCATACAAGTTGGTGTTTGGAGAGGCCACTCATGTCTTTCAGGGATATTTAATAGATTTGTAATTGCAGGTGAAATCTACAGGGCAGCTCGTGGGTTCTTCTATTGTAGCAGTTCCTCTCAACCATTTCAAGTTTTATTTACATATTCATGCTCATGGAGGGATTGCGCTTTGGGTGAGGTCTTGTACTCTTTGGGAGAGCTATTGAGACACAAAAACACCACATTTTATTCATCATTTCACATACTATTTATCACCTTATTCCTATTTTTCCTTCCATAAAACCATTAATATTCACCACTTTCATAATAAATATGGGTTTATATTACCATTTTCCAAATAATTTATTTTTGAGTATTTTGCATGAAATTGTGGTTAATTATTGAGAAAAATAACATATTTCATTATAATTTAAAGTTGGATGAGTTTGGTGATGCTTATAGGTGTATTTCAAGACTTTAGCAAGCTCAAAAATCTGTGCCTAGCTTCAAATTCGAACTTCATCTTCAAGATGTGGGCTAATTTCAAGGAGAAGACCATGGAAATGTTGAGAGAATATCTCATCCAATATTTGTTGGAGGATTTGAAAAGATAAGTTGAGGATTTTAAGGGATAAGTTGAGAGAATAGTGGATATGTAATTATGATTAGTTATCTTGAATTCATGTATAAATAGGAGGGCTCTCTCCTCATTTTGGTTAGAGGCCTCTCTAGTGGTTTGGAAGTAGAGAATAGTTCAGAGTTAGTCATAGAATAGATTATTAATTGTTGTGTAATGGAGATTATGCTTTGATGCAAATGTTGTTACTCTCCTATGTTAATATAGATTTTCAATTATTTATTTCTTATGAGTTGTTAATATAGATTTCAGTTATGTCTTTCTTATGAATTGATAGCATTGATTTTATGTGAGCTCACAAGTTAACGTTGATTTCTTTATATTAGTTTATTTTCTGCAATCTTATGCTTTCTTAGATTAGGTTTATTTCATGCAATTTTCTGCTTTTCTAGATTAGATCTATTTTTATGTCATTTCCAGTTTTCATAAGTTAGATTCAATTTCAGTTGTAGAATAGGTTAGCAATACTCTGCCCCTGCATATATTTTGTATGTACCTCACAAGTTTAAGCTCTCCGTGGGTTGACAATTAAATTGTTGAATATGTTATAAATTGTTTCAATAATTTGTTTAATATTTTCCCCAACATTTTGGTGTCGTTTTTGGGGAGGTGCTAAAAGGGATTAGAGTTTAGATAGGTAGATAGTTCATTTTTTTTACATAGAAAGGGGGAGGGGGAACGGTAAGAGACAAGGACGAGTTCACTACGGAATTTCTGAAATTCCCATGGTGTAACAACAAGACACATCAACTTTAGTGGTTCACCCCAAAGCCTTGTTGTTTCTGTAAGTGTGTTTATTTTTCTGCAAAGTATTTTCTTTTTCTGCAAAAGTGTTCTTTCATTTTCTGCAAATGCGAGTTTGTTTTTAAGCAAGTTTTCTTTTACAGTTTTGTAGTGTAAATTTTGGATTGCTTTCATTTTTTTGGCTAGCCTTTATTCCATACTAACTTGCTCTTAATTTTGTATCTGTTCATTTTTGTTTTGTATAGATTTTTGTGCACTTCTTATTCCTATTTTTGTATTTGGTTTGTACTAACCCATTTCGTACTATTTTTTTTGCATTTGTCATGTATTCATTTTTCATTTTTCTTTTTAGCATTTGATTTGATGTCAGTAAAATGATTTTATGATGAGCATAATCCTAGAGCATCTCACTCAAATCCTAGCAAAAGTCGGAATCCCCTCTTCTCACGAAAAGGAGATCTTGATAGCAGTCAAAGATGTAATTACTCCTCTTGAAGCAAACAAGGAGGAATCAACATTTGAAGAATCATGCATATCAAAAGGAGAACACCTATTCAAACTGGAAATTGAAGAAGATGAAGAAGGGATCTCAGGTGAATATCAAGCAATCAAAAGCTGCATCGAATAATGGATCCAAGTAAATACTAGTTTAAATCAGTTCTTTTTTTGCTTTTATTTCATTAACTTACATTTTTGGCACTTAGTTTGGCATATTTTTATACATCTTAGATTTCATTCTGTAAAATTAAAATTGAATTTTCATTTAGTTTTGTTACATAGATGGCTACATTGGTAATTTCATTACACTTAGATGATTGTAAATTTCAATTAGAATAGAGTAGGTAGGTTTTAGTTTCTATTTCTAATTTAACATTAGCATGTATGATACTTTAATTTGATTTAATATTTTTATTTCCTAAAATTTTCATTTTTATCTTAATTACTATTATGTTTTTAATTTTATTAGGAATTAAAAATTAATTTTAAATCTAAAAATATTTATAAAGAAAAAAAACAAGTGAAATTTTGATCTCTTTTCATTTTGAATTTTCATGCTAGGAATAAAAAATGAATTAAGAGTTAGTTTCTTTTAATTAACAATTAGAAAATAAAACAAACAAATTAAAAAAAAATAAAAAAAAAATCAAAATCTATCTATATATATATATATATATATATATATTTGTTCCTTTGCTTGTTTTAGTTTTTAAAAAATAAATAAAAAAGTCTAAATAAAATAAAAGTTTTACTAAATCTAGTTTGCATCTAGGAAATATATATATCAATTGAAAAAATATATATTTTAATTAATCTCTTCTTAATTAATTTTGTTGTTTTAGAAAAACTTTCATTTGTTTTGATAGGCGTTCAAAATATTATTTTTTGTAAAAATATTAGGTTTTCTAAAAATTGGAATAAATTTAGGAAACAAACTAAATTTGATTCTATTTAGGATTTGTTTTGTTTACATAAAAAAAAAACACTTAAAAAACCCTAACTGTGTGTTCACTAATCATTTTTCCATCCTACTATAAAACCTGCAATTATAAACATTAAAACATTATATATTAAATTAATGCATATTCTAGACATTAATATTAATATTAGAAAGAAAAATATGTCAAAAAAATTATAAAATAAATAAAACAGCGTTTCAGTCCTCCATACGAAACCTGCAAACAATTTATCATATGAAACCTGCAAACTGTCTATCATACGAAATCTGCAATCAAACAAATATACAAACGATATTTCTTGGGTTTGTGAGCCTACAAATATTGTTCGCCATCTGTTGCCCCCCAAGTTTCGATCTGCGCATTCGCCCTTCCACACTAAAACTTGCAAATATAAAACATCGATTGAGAAACGATCCACAAATTAGAGATGCTGGTGATAGATGTGAAGCCTGGTCCTTCGTGATTTCTCCTTTTGCTATCAATTTTTTTGTATTTTGATGATTCAGAGCTTAGCAAATGATAAAAAATCCCTTTACATTGGCGAATCACTTCATGATATAATATTTTTTCAATATATGATTCGAGAATGCATCTGTGTAATCTCAATATTTTGTTGCCAACAAGATGGACTGATGTGGCAGCTTCATTTACTGAGATTTAATAGGGTGATAACAGAATGACCTTTATTCACTCAGATTTTTTTTTTTGTCCATTATATATTAACAGGTTGTCTTGTTCAATTATCTCTTCTCAAGTAAATGGAAGGGTTCAATTGTAACAGATTGCACAAATACATAGGATGCGATTACTAGTCTTTAGACCTATCGCTAAAATAGAAAAGGGATATAGCATCGATTCACTTTACACTCAGTTTGGAATCAATTCAGTAACCATCGATAAAATATCAGTGAGAAGAAAAGATCCTTTCCGTTCCATTTTATTAATTAGCAGCCAAATAGATTTCTAACAAACAGTTCTATTTTTAGTCAACTTCAACAAACTCATTCAAACAGAGCAATGGACTGGCGAATTTCCTGCCAAGAATTATAGGTATCTGTTGCAGCTACAACCTTTTTTCCCAAATTTAAAAAAAAATTTGGACCCTCCTTTTGATTTTATCTAGCCCAAGTTTGTTCAATTTCTTTAAATCTGTCCTAGAAGTCTAGTTTTTCTACTTAAATTGATCTTTGGGAAGTCGAAGGATTAGTTGACTATTTTTTCCACTGTTTTGAAAGTTAAATGATATAGTATTGCTGTTGCCCAGTCGAAGAGCCTTTTGCTTTATTTGAGCACTTAACATTTCTGATTTTTCGATGATTTTTTTTATCGCTGTGGGGAGTCAGTTGAAGAATGAGCCGGGGTATTAGTCCTCTATGCCACCGACATTTCGAAACGAAAACAATGAACATCCTGATGATTAGTCATGTTTCTCGTCGATCTGTGCTTTTATCTCCTTTTTTTTTCAAACTGATTGTTTTGACTGTCGGCGAGGCTTGTTTTTATCGCAATCGGAATGAGTTTCAAGATTGGATCGGAGGGCTTGTCCTCTACATCGCCGATGTTTCAGAGGTTTATAAGTGACCCAAGATAGTCTTTTCGCTCACCGATACCGAAGGTTTTAAGTAACCCAGGTTTCTGTACTTTGTAAAAGAGTAAGTCGCAATGATACCTTTTATATCGCTGACACTATGAAGAGTGTTGTGGTTTGAAGTTCCGATGCGTTAAAGGTTTTCGGGTCTGATAGCCGATACACAATCACCGTGACGATAGTGCTTGGCATCATCGACACTGCGGAAATGTTAAGATTTGGAGTTCCAGCCTTTAGCCTTTAGAGCTTCTGATCGCCGATGGGTTTTATGCTGTCGCGGATCTATAGTAGTTTGTAAGTTCACCATTACAGCTATCAATCAGACTATCCTCCTGATGTTTATTGTTTTCAACTGTCGATAGGGTTTTCTCGCCAAATCTTTTTCACCAAAGGGATTATATATAGAGGCAGAGCATTATTTTATTATTATCCATATTCGAACTCGAAGATTTCTCTAGTCCTTGTCGTTGTAGCAATTTACGTGCCCAACTGTCCGAATTCCACTCGTTAGCATACTACCATGGAGACTTTTGGGTTATCCCGTCGACTGCATTGCGTTTTTCCAGGTAGGAAATCCATGACCTCATTGTTTGGGTTTTGTTGATTGATTAAAACCATGGTTTTCCTTCCTTAGGTTTTTCCCGGTTAGGTTTCTTTCGTGGGATGGTTTGTTCGTATAAAGAATGTTTATCTCCGATGTATACATGCATAATATCTAGGGTAAAATAGCGAGTTGTGACATTTTTTTTTCTTTGGTAGGGGGGGGGTTTAGATGTTTGTATGCGTTTACCCTATCTTCGTGGGACGGCAGAGGTTCTCAATGTTTTGGTCCAGTTAGGGTTTTCCAAGATGAGGAGCACAGTATAGAGTCTAGTGTTTTGGAGATTAGCAGTTGCGACAATGTGGTTCATGCTTTTATCGGAGGAGTTTGAGTTAGTTCAAATGCGACCCAGATTAAGATGAGGAATATTTTCTATCACGATTGTGATTTTGGTTACAGACTGTGGACTTAGAGGGTTTTAAGCACAATTGTAGGATTTTCTTTTGCCTTATAATTTTTCTTTTGATGTATTAATACTGTGTATAGTTCATTCTTCAGAATGCATATGGAAGAGGTAAATAGATTGATACAGTTTTTTGTTATTATTATTTCACTTGGTAAAAGCTAAATGGGCTAAGAACATGCTATGTTTATGACAGGGTGATTACTGCAAAGGAGATATGTCTAAAAGACAAAAGAAGAAGGCTCCAGTTGTTGAAGGAGATCCAGTAGTTAAAGGATCTAGATGAGCGAATTTTAAAGAATGTAGTGGCACATGCAGCTGTGAGTATTCATCTATTAGAATATCAACTGCGTCTGAGTCAAGCAAGGATAGAAGGGTTCAGGAACCAAGCTACCAAATATGAGATAAATATCCATTTTCTTGAACCTTCTGATTTTAAAAGCATAGTAGCAAAGGCCTAGGCATGGAAAAAGTTCATCAATGACCAAGTTGGCACCTCTTCATAAAGTCTTCTATAAAATTTTGATTTAAAATTTAATATATTTTATAAATTATGAGCACATACTACAAGACAAATTTTGGAACTGAAAGGTTGGGGAATCCTAAAAGTCATCGAGGGGAAACCCAAAGGTTTTGCTTTTTGTATAAATAGAGGAGAGTTTAGATCTAGAAGGGACTTCTTTCCGAGACCATTTTTGAGAGTATATTGTAAGAAGAACTACTTCCTTTTACAATAAATAATTACAAGTTTCTACTGGAGAAAGTTTGGTGGAATGTTTCAAATGCTTTGCTATGGATCAGTTGAATGTGAACTATTTCATTTTCAGCTTATGTCCATTAACTGTGAGATTGTTCTAACTCATTAAATTTCTGTTCATGTTATGAATGTCTTCTAGTTTATTCTGTGAAATTTCCACTGAGTAATTAAGGTCGCAATTGACAATAAGTTATCTTGTTGTTCATGTGTTCTGAAATAAATAACAGCTATATGTAATTTTTCCTAATACATGCACATACATACATTACTCATTGATAACTGATAATTTTGCTCCCTAGGGATAGGTTAGTTAGTTATAGTTAGTTTCTTGTTGTTTGTGATTTAGGTGCAAGAGAGGTAATACGAGAGGTAAGAACTTGTGCATCACATTGTGACCCTCCTCGTTATCTCTATTAATTTGCATTTTTAGATAGGCACTTGCACATCATAACTTAAACACAAAAAACTAAAAATATACACGGTGGACCAGGCCATAACCGATAAAACATTTTAATTTGTTACTTGACCTACGGTAGCCGGACCATAAACCTGATGGATTCCCCATACCAAACAATAATAGTCTAGTTGGGAACATTTATTGGGGAGAATCCCTAACTGTTGTTACCTGTGATTTTCCATGCCTCAACCGTATATTAGCTTAATGACGAAGTCAACTCACCCTCTCCGTGGCAGCTTTGACTACTACTGAGATGCCATTTTAACGGAGGACAAGACACCTACCTTCGCTGATTCACCAAATTTAACATGAATCTAAAAGTTTAAACTATTATTTTAGGTTACGTTTGTTTCATTTGATATGGTACAATTTATGAATGCTCTGCCTCTTTCATCTTCTGGCATGCCATTCCATGTTCTTAACGTCTCAGGAGTAAACTAAAGGTTACTTTAGATTTTCCATGTGAAATAAATACAATATATAGTTTGTCTATTGGCTCTTTCATTCTAGCCGTATCACCTGTATAAACAGTCAGATACCAATCCATACATTTGTTAGCAGTTGCGAGAGCGAGATTCCGTGCATGTATGACAATATCCAATTCGCCATTCAGTCCCTTGTGATCATGAGTCAATGATCGTTGTTCTCTATGACACACTTATATGAAAACTTGGTCCACGATTTGGTGACTAAGAAGCTCATAAAATTTGTACCCATGGACTCTATTTTTTAATGGGTAGGCTATTCCATCATTAGCATACCATGAATACGCTTCCTGTGATAGCTACGATGATAGGCTGTGAAGAGACAACTGTGACTATGAGAGACGGCTATGACTATGATAAAGTGGCAAATGAATGAATTATGATAAACTCTATCCCATTTTTGTTCTTTTTGGTCGAAACTTATTAAATTTAATTTCAACTTTTCATTTTTGCAGGAGTTTGAATTTTCGAGAACTATCGCCATGTCAATATATCATGGTTGCATGCATACTTGTAAAAGAAATATATTAATGACATAAATTTTCAAAACTATCACGACTCCTTAACCATTAAATGAAGACGGATCTGATAAGTTATGGTATTTTGAGAAATTTTATAGGCCAGTATTCAAGTGATTTATGGCCCCAACACTGTCTAACTGTGGAAAGTAAAGAATATCGCCTTGAATATCTGAAGGGAATAACTGAGGTTGTTCTACCGGAAATCATAAATAGTCATGCATTCATAGTGTAAACTGGCACAAAATTGAAGCAAGTAAGTTTTAAACGTGTGGAATTTTCCAACCGAAAATGCAATGGATAGCTATGGATCCGATGTAGAAGAAGTATCATGTTATACTTGCATTTAAAATAACATTTACTCTCATGAGGAAAGATATGATCGATGTAAAACACCTATCAACAGTTTCACCAGATTTATTTCTTATCCACCGAAAAAAGAAAAGAATGGGAACATGTCTTAGTTTCTAGAAAGAACAACAACACATTGTCATGTTACACGATTTGAAGTGACAATCACTTAATTATGAAATGGTAAAATATTTTTAACGCCATTTCTTTTGCAGTCAAAGGAGACTGATGTCAACCCATCCAAATACATAAAGATGAATCTTAATACTGGGTCGTCAATTATTTTGTTTCAAGGGTAACCTAGGTTTTAGCAGTATCCACATTATTGCCTTGAAATACAGAAATTATTTGATTATCTTTAAATTGCTTGAGAAGATTGAAACGCAACTCATACATTATTATTATTATGTTGCAATCAAAATTTTCATTTGTTATAATAATACCTTACTTCGACTTCTTGAGAAGAATATCATATTAGTTGCTGCATTGTCCAGAAAAACAAGATAACATGGATACCAATCAAAAGGGATACAAGATTCTTGAAACAATTATGTAAAATTGCAGAAAGGGAGGTCATGCTTATCTACCATATTCTCACCAATAGGGAGAATATAAGCATATCATATTTGCTTTTCTGCTCATTCACTAAGGTCATAATCTCAATCTGGATCTATTAGTAGGGATGCTACCAAAGCTACCGTGTATGGATCAAATCAATTTCGATTTTTTGAGCCGGTTTTTTAACTTCAAAATCAAATAGATATTGAATCACAGAAGTTTAGACCCGGGACTTCCAAATGTTATGGATTCATTTTTCTCAGCCTCGCCCAATAATAATGATGGATGGAGCGTAGCTCTAATTAAAACAACTTATATTTTATAATTTCAAAAATAAAAACTTGATACAAAAACTCTAAATCAAAGAATGTTTCATTTTTCTTTAAAATCGAAGGTAGCTACTATCGCAAGTACGCCTTCTTCTTGATTTCTTTATTTTTGCACAGTGGGACCTAGAACATCTTTCGTTGGAGGAAGGTGTCCGCATAGTCATTAAAACTGCTAAACTTATCAAAGAAATCGCTTGTTTGTACACTCTTCTCTATTCTAAGATAGTATGATTTTAGAGTGGTCGACCACTGAAAGGGTCGACCTTGTCTCTCTATTTTCTCAATCCTTATGTAAGGACTCATTCATTTTTGTATGAGGATGTAAAAACTCTGTTAGAACAAAAAAAACACATATAAATAAAAATATAAACATTAAAAAAATATAAATTTAAAAAATAAATAAAATAAAAATACTAAATAACATAAAATTAAATAAATGATACTTTGTTTTAAATATTACTTTGTTCTAATTTATTCTGAAGGAAATTTTTTAGNTATATATATATATATATATATAATAAAATTAAGAATATATACAAAATATATTTTGTGCTTAAACAAAATTAAATTAAAAAAATTTCATACAATTTCAAATCTCTCTCTCTCTCTCTCTATATAACAATTTAAAAATAATAATAAAAGGTTGTTATAATATTAATAACAGTAACAAAAAAATATGCATACGAAATGGTGTTATAAAATTAATAAAAATAAAATATATAAAACATATTCTCTTTGTTTATATATATATATATATATAACCATAAGAATAAAATGTAAAAATTTGCAAATAAACTTGGATTCTTCTTAAACCCAAGAACTTCATGCTTTGATACTTGTTTTTGCAAGTTGCTCAGAAAACTCGACAAGAAGGGTTGCCTCTTTCAGGTATAAAAGCATTTCATTTATTTTGCTTGACTTGGTTTGTTAAGCACATATTGTTTCTGTATTTTCAATGCTCTCACAAGTTTGTTGCAGGAAAATGCTAATTTATTTTGAGGTTCAAAAGATGAATGAATGGCATGCATAAATAATTTCCAGAATCACAAAAGATTTTCAGGAAAAATGTTCCATTGAAAGCTCGAAGGAGTTGAGTTTTCTCTTGTGTATGTCATGATATTTGCTGTCACAAAGAAGCCTTTTAGAAATCAATTACGCCATGTCATGAGTACTTATCCTTCTCCTTCCAATCCTATTTTCCATCCATGTTAGAGTCTACTTTTCCACTGTCTTATACATCATAACTTCCCGCATGTCTACATTTCTGAGTCAAACACAATTTCTCCATTTTCAATTTGTGTTTTTGCTTATGAATAGAACCATTTAGCTTCCTTTCCATGCCTACATTTTTTTTTATCCCTCCCATAAAAACTGTTTGACCCTCATATCTTTCATCTATAGTCCTACCACTCATTATGTACGAGTCTTGTTGACTAATGTGGGATTCCTTAAGTTCCACCTTTCAACAAGTCTTGCCCCATCAATCTTAACACACTATTTAGGATAGAGACTAGAGTTCATTTTTAGTACATTGAGGCTTGCATGCCTCAATGACAAGTTCTCTCATTGACAATTATGGGAATACATAAATGTCCCTTGATCATTATATCTTGTAAGTGGCTCAACATCAACTCATTTATTCGCACTTTGTATGATGTACTTATGTACTTTCGCACTCATTGACATCAATGGTGAGATTGCCTCGCATTGGTTAACGACATTCATTAATGGTCGGTAATCCAATGAATTCTTTCCATGTTCGACATTGATGCATTTATTCGCATGGTAAGAATTGTACCATCAGGTTTTGTAGCAGGTGAAGACTATATACTTTGCATAACTCCATCAGCAGTTTTATAGCAGGTTATCAATCGATATGCAATTTCTTCCTTTCTGTAAGGAGCATGCTATTGTTGTACCTAATCACCAAAAACAAAATTAAATTTAAGTGAAATAGCATAAAGAAGCATACTTTAAAACAATAAAATAATGAAGGATAAAACATACAATAAAACTTGATATATTATTTCATATGTAATATGAGAAAGTTTACCTGAACCCGAGAACAAATCTAAGCCCCAATCTCCTTCTCTTGAAAATGTATCTATGAGATAATTAATCAATGCTTGTGGCTTTTGATAGATGTTTACAGTCACTCCTTTCAAATCCCTTTCTTCATATGTTAATTTTTTTACCACGGCATTATAACTCAATATCTGACTATGTTTTCCTCCTCTCTTTTCATTGATTAAAAGAGGTTCATAAGCATCTTCCTGTGTCCAAGTTGCAACATGTATGCTTTCAGCATCACTCAGGAATGGATCGCTGCCTGAGCTACGAGCATTAGGCTTTGCCTGTAACAAAAATATAAAACGATTAATTAACTTATCAATAAATATAATTGATTTATAAATTCAAAATTTTGATAATATAGTGCAAATATATTACCAATGAAGTTGCTTCCTTTTTTTTCCTTTACCCCTGAAGGCTGTCAACAAGCCCCCTAATTGTGTGTCTGAATGGAAAACAACAAATCTTC
>LPNX011128619.1:75049-88907 GCA_001517045.1 Pseudotsuga menziesii | reverse complement strand
GAATTTTTCTTTTTTTCCAATTTAAGGTTGATTTTAAAGTTTTGTTAAACAGCAATATGGGATGTTTAGTCCATGGCTCTATTTTTTACCCTAAAAAAAAAACCGTGTATACTGGTATCAACACTTTTCTATTTGGGGGGTGTTTTTTTTGCAAAAATCATCGTTTTTATGGGTAGAGTTCTCCTTCATAGTATATAGTTCTCATTTCATAGTATAAGTGGTTTTTACTATTACATGACATCATCATGTAAAACCCAACTACAAAGCCAAAAGCTAAAAAGAGAATCAATGCATAGTTACATGAGGACATGCAACCAGTCAAGTTGGGGGGAATGTTGAGCCACAAAAAGACCACATTTTATTCATCATTTCACATACTATTTATCAACTTATTCCTAATTTTCCTTTCATAAAACCATTAATATTCACCACTTTCATAATAAATATGGGTTTATATTACAATTTTTCAAATCATTTATTTTTGAGTATTTCGAGTGAATTTGTGGTTAATTATTGAGAAAAATAACATATATTTTCATCATACTTTAAAGTTGGACGAGTTTGTTGGATGCTTTTGAAGTGTATTTGAAAACTTCAGCAAGCTCAAAAATCACTACCTAGCTTCAAATTCCAATTTCATCTTCAAGATGTGAGCTAATTTCAAGGAGATGATCATGAAATTGTGGAGAGAATATCTCATCCAATATTTGTTGGAGGATTTGAAGGGATAAGTTGAGAGAAAAGTAGATTTGTTGAGAATTTTGAGAGATAAGTTGAGAGAATAGTGGATCTGTAATTATGATTAGTTATCTCGAATTCATGTATAAATACGAGGGCTCTCTCCTCATTTTAGTTAGAGGTCTCTCTAGTGGTTTGAGTAGAGAATAGTTCAGATCTAGTCATAGAATAGATTCTTGATTGTTGTATAATGGAGATTATGCTTTGATGCAAATCTTGTTACTCTCCTACGTTAATATAGGTTTTCAGTTATTTCTTCCTTATGAGTTGTTAATATAGATTTTTACTTATGTCTTGCTTATGAATTGATAGCATTGATTTTATGTGAGCTAACAAGTTAATGTTTATTGCTTTATATCACTTTATTTTATGCAATCTTATGCATTCTTAGATGAGGTTTATTTCACGCAATTTCCTCCTTTTCTGGATTATATTTATTTTTATGTCATTTCTTTTTTCATAAGTTAGATTCAATTTCAGTTGTAGAATAGGTTAGCAATACTTTGCCCGTGCATATATTTTGTTTGTACCTCACAAGTTTACACTCTCTCCAGGTTGACAATGAAATCGTTGGATATGTTATAAATTGTTTAATATTTTCCCCAACAAGAGCTATAACTGATCTATTTATGATTGTAATCAGTTCAATATGCTCTTCTATTCATTCTCATAAAGTTTCAAGTCGAAATAACCAAGATTTGTATGTCAAAATGACTTTTAATGAGCAACAATGACCATTTCCACTCTATTTTGATATATGCCATGGTAATGCTTATTATTTCAAATGGAGGAATGTATCTATGATAAATGTATGATGAATGGACTTTTATTAATGTGTATTGAAAGTCTCATGTTGAGTAATTAAGAATTGGAAGCCATTTTACTCATTTTTATTGCATTGGGAAAAGATTTGGTGCATTTTTCCCAAGGGTCGAAATTGTGATTTGGGAGCTCTTTTGGAAAGAGTCATAACAACATGTATAAACTGAACCATGATGCACATGAGAATTTAAAATTTTCTCTTACACATACTCTACCTCTCTTCAGAAAAGTGGGATTGAAAGAATTTGAGAAGCCATTTCCATCATTTACCCGAGGGGAATTGGTACCCCAAATTGCTACTAAAGACTCTTACTTTGATCAGAACATAAAACTAGTTTATAGAAGTGATTAGAGGGTTGTAAACAATATCTGAACATAATATTTAAGTATTAATATAAGTTATACACACTATCAGAAGATTAGGGAGTATTTGGGTCAATTTGGAGACCTAGACATTAAGACTAGTCAAAGGTCGAAATAAGGAAAAAAATAAAAAAATTAGTAATTTAATAAAAATTCAAAAAGAGACATTAATGTCATATTAATATGGATGCACTTTCTTCAATCAAGAGACTTCCACCTTGAATCCAATTTACCCCATCGATAAAGCAACGACCTTCAAGTTTTGATCTCCCACAAACCTAAGACTAAGATGTTATCCAATTAGAGAGCCATTGTACATTATTGCAAATCAACTACCAATTGGCGTTCCATATTCTCAACATATTGTCATCCCTATTAAACCACATTAAAATGAGAGGAAGAAGGCAATAAAACATTATTCTGTCCGTGAGATATCATGGAACGATTTTCCATCTATTAGCATGTCGATGGCGTACAAAATTCAAGGTCGGTAAACTTTCCCGATTACTAACTTTGCAGTGCAACTCAAACTTTGTAGCTGTGGTTTTGGTTGACATTTGTTCTAGGTGGTTCCATTTTCCACCTGGGAGCTATATTGTCTATTTAAGAATCTGTTTTGTGTTTATTGTGCAGGCGATGTGTGGAAGGTATTTTTTCCAAAACCTACCCCTCAATGACAGTGCAAGCAGGGCATGAAGAACGTTGAAACATCATGGAACGATTTATTTTCCAACATTTTTAGAATGGAACACCAAAATTGTCGGATATTCATTTTGTATCTTGAGGTTGTGGTTTTTGAGGGCGTGGGCTTCAAGAAGCAGGAGTTGACGGATTTAGATGCCTATGCGTTGGTGTTTGTGGTGACTGTGTCAAGTGGCTTTAGTCTTGGTGAGGTCATTATGGCTGGTATATTATTTGTTCTATCTTGTTTTCTATTTGTTGGGCTAGAAGTTGCAATGGAGCTTGGGAGATCGAGCAACATAGAGGGTGGTTTTCCTCTACCGAATGGGAGCTGCAAGGGGATTTTTCCGCAACTTGCACTTGTTTTTCATTTGTTGGAGTTTTTGGAAGGGTGATAGACATTAATGCCAATTCGTGTGAGGTGTCATGGTGGGTTTGTTATTTAAAGGGGCATGCTGGATATTTTTCTATTCTTATTTGTTGGTTGTGGTATGTGTTGTCTGGTGTGAGTGGTTGTTTGTGGTGGTGATTTTATGTGAACGAGATTTCTTTCGATCAGGGAAAGTGCGTTGTTCATGATATCCAGACTAACATTTTTCCTTGGCAAGGTGTTGTTGGTGAGGAGTGTTTCAATGATACCAGTTAGGAGGGCATCTTTCAGGTACGTGCATGAAACCCTTTATTTACTGTTTCTTGAGGGCATCTTTCAGGTACGTGCATGAAACCCTTTATTTACTGTTTCTTGAATACAAATTAAGGTTCTATGTTTTTTTCTAAGCCTGTTTATTTGCTTTAGAGAAGCTTGAGTGACCTGCATAGTAGCTAGGGTTTCGGGTTTCTTTGGTCAACTTGTTTTTCTCTATGTGCATATGCTTGACGTTGGATTGTATGCCATTGTTTTGTGTTTTTTAAACAACTATGTTGTATATTTGCTCCGTTATTATTTAATTATGGATGGAAAAACATAAATTACAGATAGACTCTACGTAGTTCAATTTTTCATCTTGCATAAGGGATTTTCGACAATTAAAATACTTGAGTCGTCTATTAGCAATTCATGGATAACATCCCATGTTGATTCTATAGCTAACATACTGCCAATTGACATCTAACCTTACACCGATAAAATCGAGCTAGTTGTGTATCCTACATTCCAATAGCTAGACTTTGGATATTTTATACAATTTTCTCGAAAGGAACACATTACCCACAACCGTGGTATTGAATCCCATGTATTTGGGCATTTCCCAACCTGGATGTCTAGGTCTACGATGCCCCACCTCCCCATCAATACACACATGACTTGTTTTTTATGGTCCTTAGACAAATAGATCTTATTGGGTTCTGAATAACTACAAATAACTTTCATCATTCATACGTGCCCCTATCTGTGTTACTAGAAACACAGAAACACGACGGGGGTTTGCGTTTCTTTGAGAAAACGGAGTAGAAAGGGGGACTAAACGAAAACGATCGTTTTCTACGGTCATTCTTGAATCGTTTCTGAAAGGAATGAGTCATTTCACACGATGATTTTAACTAGGTCGGTTGCTCATTGTTTTGGGGTCAATTCGTATTAATGAATGATGGGTGACAAGTTAGCGATCATGTAAATACTGGATTACTGAATTGATTGAGGATTGAGTGTTGCTGAAGGAAGCCTACTGTCGGCTTTGTATAGTTTGTCCACATGCATTGAGTATTGAGTGTATCACACGTTCTTCTTTAGCATCTCAAAGTTTCACTCGTATCTTCTTTGGATGAGATCTTTGATCTCTGTTGGTCAAGAGAAAAATAGAGCGATTAGAGTGTGGAGTAAGCTAGCTGTGGAGCAATCCTCCCTCATTGGAAGGAGGAGGAGCAAAGTTAGCGTTGATTTTGCTCCTCCTCCCTCCGATGGAGGGAGTTTTGCTCCACAGCTAGCTCACTCCTTAGAGTGTTGGTCCTAGAGCAGTGATATTGGTTGACATTATAGTAGAAGTGACCACTAACACGGCAATATTATTGTTGCACACTCTGGACGAGTTGCAACTGTTGGGACAAAAATATTCTCCTCAAATTCCACCTTCTGCAAATAACATAAGCCGAAATCTGACACTGGCAAGTAAGTGCATCCAATAATGCAGAAGATGTCGTTGATTATTTTTGAATATTGAAATAGATTCAATTTTATGATCCAAAACTTGAAGAGAAACTAAGAGCAATTTCTTCCCATGTTAATTGCTTCTAAGATTGCAGAAGATGTGGTTGATTATTTTTGAATATTGAAATAGATTCAATTTTATGATCCAAAGATTGCAGAAGATGTGGTCTTCTGTGGTTGATTATTTTTGAATATTGAAATAGATTCAATTTTATGATCCAAAACTTGAAGAGAAACTAAGAGCAATTTCTTCCCATGTTAATTGCTTCTAAGATCACTTCCAAGGGCCCTTTTTCACCTACTTCTCTATGTCCTATCCAATTAGATGCACCACTACTAAAACCTATCCCCGGTTCGCAGCCATTCATTCTTTCCCCTACTCTCCATCACTGTTAAGGGGGAAGCAAATAACCTACCTTCAAATAAATTCCCATATTTATTTTGGAGAACATATATATAGCTTATTTGCTATTATCTTTTTATCATCTCCATTTTATTTGTTAAGGGGAAACAAATAACCTACCTTCAAATAAATTCCCATATTTATTTTGGGGAACATATATATAGCTTATTTGCTATTATCTTTTTATCATCTCCATTTTATTTGCGCCCATCCCTGACTACTGTATAAACTCTATCTCCAGATTTCTATGCTAAAAATATGCACCTCCAATTGCATATGAAGATCTAAGGAAAGAATAAATTTCAATCAATCCAATGTGAACTAAAAAGTATCATTCTTTGACTGGTGTCAAGACCAATAGGCAATAACATCCATTCAGAGTTTAATCGTAAAGAATTCTGGGAAATGCACTCAAATAAATGAAATAATTTTGGCAGTGTTGTATGGGTTGGATCCCTCAAAATTTCACAGATAAGCATAGTACCTTGCATTTACCACAAACACATTCTAAAAAATGTGTTTTAACATTAGCCTCAACCGATAAAAAGCTTTAGTTGAATCACACATAAATCTCCCATTAGTAATGAAACTGTTTTATTTTGTAGCGTCAACAAATTCTCCAGAAAACGTGCACGCCAATTCCAACTCTCCATTTTTTGAAGTGCATGGATTAAAACACTACAAGCTATAGCATTGGCTACCCAATTCCAACTCTCCATTTTCTGAAGTGTATTGATTAGAACACTACAAGCTATAGCATTAGCTACCGTAGCATTTTTCAACATTTCTGCGTGTAGCCTCAAAGCATCCAAAATATTGTCTTGTTTCTAGTGCTCCCATATTAGGATAGTTTAAGTAAAAACATTAGGTTTCAAACCACATTCTATTATTTTAGATGGGGCTTTCCAGCGATAGTAGTAGGAGGTCAATAAGGAGTTAAAGATTCTTTGATTTTAGTTATTGTCTACGCAGTTATAACGTATCTTGCATTTGTATTTTGAATATAATCATCTCCATGAAAAATCATGCCAAGGAAGGATTTTAGTTATTGTCTGCGCAGTTATAACGTATCTTGCATTTGTATTTTGAATATAATCATCTCCATGAAAAATCATGCCAAGGAAGGAAACAATGAATGTTAATGTATGCATGTTATCAAGAAGCACCATCCTGTTTGGAAATGGACTGTAATGGAACAATGCCAATCTATAAAATGGTTCTATTTTTTTTTTTTTCATGGCTTCTTGTTTCTCTGTTTGTCAAGTCAAGTATGACTGGAATCTTTATCGTTTTTTCCGTTTGTTATGTCGTGTTTCAAATATAAAAAACTATTAAGCTAGAGAGATTCAATGAACACTCCGATACACGATCATGATCCTTGACAATCTCCATAAGCCATTATCTTCTTTATTGATTCCTTTTTCTTTATTCATTAATTCATAGGAGTTTGTGGCAAAGAACTGTAGATCTTAGATAGTTTGAACTAAAACTAAAAAGGAATAATAGAACTCTGCATCTAGATCATTAAACACTCATTAATAGACATTAAACAATAATTGTTTCTATGCATAAATAAGTCTGCAATTTTCCTGTGTCCAGGAATTACATTATAATGGGAGCATACAGTAGACCTAGGATCATTAAACAAATATTTATGAGCTTGTCAGCATAAAAGTAAACCTATGATCATGGAACAAATGTTTATGAACTTGCCCAAGTGAACTACGTGAGGTTTGTTGCATGACAATTAACAAAAAGAATTTATAACCATACCAATTTAAAAAAATAAAAGGATGATGAGAATAATCTCATGTGTGATATTGAAAAATTGGTGTTTTCTTACTTTGTTAAAAACAAGTAATAATCATTGTGCTAAACAGAAATCTGAAAACAAGGTATGACAAAATAGATTTGTTCATTGTAATTAAATTTGTTGGAAACATTCAGTTTTGTTATTTTTCTCTCTTCCCATTTCTCGATTCTGGTAACAATTCCCACCCTTTTGTCAATGGAACCACTATAACCCGTGGACAGTCAAATAAATGATCGAGGATATTCCCAGTCAAGTCTGCCATTGAAAGGATGGTGACATCGTAAAAGACTGTGACGGTCATAAAATGTCTTAGGGGTGTACATTGTAAGATTATGGTTGGCCACCAGGGACAATGGGAATTCTTTGTGGTCAATAATGGTTTCATTGTTGAGCAGTTTTTAACATAAACATGATAAACGACTAAATTTGAGCAAAGTCATCTCCTCTGCGCTTGCATGCCCATATAAAATAGTAATTTTTAGTGATAGGGTAAGGAAATGGCTGGGTTGTTCACAGGATTTAAAAAAATGCCAAGGAAATTGCTTGGAACTGCGACTCAAAAATTGCTTGTTTATTCATTCTAAACTCATTCACTGTAAGAATTATAAATATTCTAAACTCATTCACTGTAAGAATCATAAATATGCTCCATTTTAATCCTTGATTGTGTCTAAATAATAGTCGATGTTTTCCACGACCCTGACACTCTGTTTAAATACATAAATTCCATTCTTTCCTTGAACGACGACATAGAATATTTGTGGTGACTTCGAAGAATTGTATTTTACTTTTAGTATTGCATAGAGTTCTTGTTCTATTATTAATGGATGTCAAGATTTGTTTGCAATTTTGCTTGAAATCTCTTTTCAAGTTTCCTGAAATAAGTCTAGTCCACCATTTGTATATATCTATATATATTTGACTTAAAAAAACATTTCGTTGGTCGTACATAAACTTGTTATTCGTAAGGATATATGGTGCCTAATTTTCAATATAGTTTTCATGTATTTCGGTTCATTTGAGAGGAGATTGCAGCGGCATGCCTTCCATTTTGCAGTAATTAAATAATTTGGATCATACTGCAATTGCAGCAATATGCCTTCCATTTTGCAGTAATTAAATGATTTGGCTATTTAACAGACATATTTTTTTGGTGTTTCATTCAACTTCAAAAATATCATGTAATTAAATATGATTTGGTATGCAAGGAATAAGGGTTCCAGGCTTTGTGATTCTGCTTCATCGACTTTGACCAACATCTGAAACCCTGTCGTCAAAATGCATAAAAAAATATATTGCAAGTTTTGAAGTTAAAAGCCTTAATGATAACTTTGATTTATGACGAAAGCTTTATCAACCAAAACAAGAGATGTTTTCCTTTGACGCGATGTCCAATCAAACTAGCATTGTATTGGGATACCATACTTCACCATATCCCTTTGAATTGTGTCTTCTATATATCCAAATAAGAAGTCATGCTTTGAAATGTGGCTTCGACATATTCAAACAAGAAGTTAGCGTTATTCCCATTTCATTAGTATTTTGATTCCTTTCATTTATTAAATTTAGTACATGTTCTCAATATAAAAAAACAGTTATTACGTCTCTCCATCTAATAACATTTCCCAATACATTTTTTAAAACTAAAATTATAATATTTGGGAAATGTTGTTACATTTAGATACATACTCCAAAAGCTTTAAACAACACATAATATTCGGAGTTTGCATATTTAGAGAACTTGAATGCGCACGAAGGAAAGGAAGCAATTTAACACTGTGTGGTTGTGTTCCAGTTATCAATTAAAGCATACTTTAATTGATGTGCTAGGGTGGACCTCTTTTTCTGTGTAGCATACGCTTGGGTTAGAGGTTGAACGGCTGATATGATCTAATATACTAACATTTTCATTGTTGTGAAATGCAATGCGAATGTGAACCCTCTTTTCTTGTGTCCAACAAAATTAGATTTAGATTGTATGTAGTAGATTGTATGTAGGCATCGATGTAGTGTTTTTATTCATATATATCTTGCAGGTTTAATATATCTCTAATCTTAGTCGTTTAGTTTAAACTAAATTATTGTTGGGTAGAACCAATTCCACTATGTTGTTGTCTACCATTGTTCTAATATCCATTCGTCAAGGATTTGCAATAGTCCGAAGCATTAGTATTGTTTCATAATGTCTCCTAGATGCTTATAGCAACACCTCTCCATCGATTAGTGATGTCCATAGGGGAATGCATAGGTATAAAACGGCCGAGATGGACTCTAGACAGTTGTCGGAGGAAGAAGGATGCCCTCCTGCAATCTATCATGATACCTAAAGATAAATAACCTTTACAGATAGAAACAAAACTAGTAATATGACCTTCCCACACTACATTGAGCCCGTGGCAACGAGGGCCAACCAATAGGGAATTGCTAGAATCTCTATATTATAGAAATTTTGGAACATTCACAATTTAGAAATTTCACTTCTAACTGCTCACGTTTCTTTGATTTCTGATTGCAAATTGAAACTTTAGGGTTGTTATGGAATATGTTGTGAAACAAAAGACGAAAAAGATAGAGCATTGCTTTCTAACAATCCAATTTTCTAAGTAATATTAGAAGAAAAGCTATCAAAGTGTATTGATAGATTCCAACCCTTCTTATAGGAATACTATGTACGTGACACGATTTCCTCGGAGACAAGCCTTCGATGAATATTATTTCATTTTTATAGATAGGAGGTTTCATCCACCGCTACAACGACTTTCAAATCGATATATCCTATAGCACATATGATGGGTTGAAACACTGGATTTGATCTTGTTACCTATTTGGCTTGTATTAATTATTACAAATGATGTTAAGTATGATTGGATGGCCAAAACCGAGCCGACTAAACTTGGTGTAGGGCTCAGTCAATATTCAAATTTTTAAATTTTACTTTTACCTTTCACGCCGACCATTTTTCTTTTTCACGAGTCGGGTGAAACTTGTCTATGTCCGACTAGACAATTTTACAAATTTTAGTTGGTCCTTCACTTGACCAAAATTACTCCGACTTACTTGTCCGACCGATTTTTACCTCGACCACTTTTACTCCGACCAAGTCAGCTCTTCGACCAAGTCGGCTGCTTTAGTTGGCTGACTCACCGACCACTCAAGTCGGCTCTCTTCGACCACTCTAGTCGGCTCACTTTGGTCGAAATCTGCAGAATATGTTTCTTAGTCTAAAGACTTAAGAAATTACAAATGCTTTTCACCTGTGAGTAAAATGAAGTAAAATAGACACATTTACAAATCCAAATAACTTATGAGAAACATATGCCCAAATATGTAGGAAGACTCGAGTCGACCAATGTGCCGTAAAACCTGGAACTTTCACGTGGTGAGATTTTTATGGGTTCTTGTTCTTTTACTTATCAGTAACTGTAAAAGACATTTACACGAGTAAATCTGAAAACATGTGCGGCCAAATAATCATGCATTCAACCACAAACTATTTCATATATTAACTATGCAGAAATACAAAGTATTACAAACTTGTCGGTTACAAACTGGTCGGTCTACAGAGCTTCAGCTCTTCGACTAAATCACATGCACAGAAGCTTGAGCTTCGACTTCTCTTTCTCACCCGGAGTTCCTCTGCTGTCTACTATCTGTCTATAAACTAAATTACAAATTGCTTATTCTATTTATAGGCAACCTGAAGATTGCTACAGCATGGGCCGACTGACTTGCCATTAAAGACTGTAATTACTATCTACCTAACAACTTAGCTTCTGAAATAAATTCGACTGGACTACAGAGCCGAATTGTGGACTTTCCCTTCTTGTCACACTGACAGACAAGATCTCGACTCGTACGGATTCTGACAAAGTCGGCTGAGAGTCAAGTACAGATCTGCGAGTAATTATGTTTTTCCAACACTCCCCCTTAATTATGAGCAGATGGGGATTTTTAAAACAAAAAATTAAAAATGTCTTAGAGCTTAGACATGCTCTGTTTATGACAGAGTTCACTGTGCAGAACTTGTCATTCCAAGATAACTACGCAGATACTGGAATATGTCCTTTGCCAATGGCTTTGTGAAGATGTCAGCCAGTTGGTCTTCAGACCTGCAAAATTCCAAACAAATTTCCTTGTCATTCACCAACTCTCTTATAAAATGAAACCTTATGTCAATGTGCTTGGTTCTCTTGTGAAAAACATGATTCTTTGATAATGCTATGGATGAATTGTTATCACAGAAGATTGTTGTCGGTTCTTGATGGTTCTGTGACAAGTCTTTTAAGACTCTCCTCATCTAGACAGCTTGACATGCAGCACTTGTTGCTACAACATACTCTGCTTCAGCTGAAGATAGAGTTACTATGGGCTGTTTCTTTGAAGCCCATGAAACAACACCTGTACCAAAATGAAATGTGTATCCAGATGTGCTTTTCCTGTCATCTATGCTGCCTCCATTGTCACTGTCAGTGTAACCAATGAGTTTAAAATTTTATGAGGTTGAATACATAATACCAAGGTCTTTTGTGCCACTTACATACCTCGGAATTCTTTTACCTGCTTGCCAATGTGAGTCTTTTGGTGACTCCATGAACCTTGAGATCAGACTTACACCATACATAATGTCTGGTCTTGTTGCTGTCAAATACATAAGGCTGCCAACAAGCCTTTTGAACAGCGTAGGATCTACAGTGGATCCTTCATCATCCTCGCTCAATTTTAAACCTGTTATTACTGGTGTTGGGGCTTTCTTACAGTTAGACATGTTAAACCTTTTTAAAACTTCACTTGCATACTTAGACTGTGATATAAAGATACCACTTTCAGACTACTGAACTTCAATGCCCAGAAAAAACTTCATAAGCCCCAGATCAGTCATTTCAAATTCACTTTCCATGACTGTTTTAAAATTTGCTATGCCATAATCACCAGTAAATATTAAATCATCTACATATAGGCAGACAATTAACATCTTACCTTGCTCATCGACTTTGGTGTACAAAGTCGGTTCACTTTCACTTCTGTGAAATCCATTTTCAATAAGATAGGAATCAATCCGACTGTACCAAGCTCTAGGAGCTTGCTTCAAACCATATAATGCCTTTTTCAGCCTGTACACTTTATGTTCTTAACCTGGAACTTCATACCCTTGTGGCTGTTCCACATATACTTCCTCTTCTAGATAGCCATTTAAGAATGCCGACTTGACATCCATTTGATGAACATGCCATTTGTTTTGAGCAGTAATGGCCAAAAATGTTATGACTGTATCCATGCGTGCAACAGGTGCAAACGTTTCATTGAAGTCGATGCCGGGTTGCTGTGTGAACCCTCTTGTTACCATTCTTGCCTTGTGCTTTTGCACATTCCCATCAGCATCTTGCTTTGTCTTATAAATCCATTTGACACTGATTACATCCTTGTCTTTTGGTACATCGACCAGTTCCCATGTTTGGTTTTTCTCAATGCATTCTATTTCTTCATCCATGGCTTGTGCCCATACTTCTTCTTCAACAACTTCTTCAAATGTTAGAGGATCATATATAGGGGAAAATAATGCAAACAAAGAGAATGAATTAGGTGTACCAGCTTCATATATCTCTCGCAGACTTCTTGTCTTCACCGGTTCTGTCGATGTCGACCTCGACGAAATGCTTGATGGAGTCTGCTGTCCTCTTGGTGTACTTGTCGGTGTAGCTTGAGCTGCTACTTGTGTCGATGGTGCTTGTGTTGAACCATGTCTTGGTGTCATGGGAGTCAAGGGTGCTCCGACCGGTTGACTTACATGTGGTATTTGAACCACTTCCTCTTCCATATCATCGTTGTCGATGTTCGACACAATCTTGACATTTGTGTCGACGATTCCATCCCATGATTCATTCTCGACAAATTGAACATCCCGACTGATTATGACTTTCCTTGTGACGGGGTCATACAACTTGTATGCTTTTGTGTCTTCTGAATAGCCGACAAAATTACATTTCTGTCCCTTCTTGTCTGGCTTCCTTCTCAGCTCATCTGGAATATGAGCATATGCAACACAACCAAAAACTTTTAAATGTGAGACACTATGATTCATACCTGTCCATGCTTCTTGGGGAACTTTGTTCTTCACACTCTTTGTCGGACACCGGTTCATAATGTATACAGCAGTTGCGACTGCTTCACCCCAATACTCATTTGGAAAATGCTTGGCTGCCAACATGCTGCGTGCCATCTCCATGATGGTTCTGTTCTTTCTTTCGGCTATGCCGTTCTGCTGAGGTGTATACCTTGCTGTGAATTGTTTCTGTATGCCATGGGTCTTGCAAAAATTTAGAAATTCATTTGAAACATATTCACCTCCTCTGTCGGTCCTTAAGATCTTGATGCGGTGACCACTCTGGTTCTCCACAAGTGCCTTGAACTGCTGAAAATAACCAAATGCATCAGATTTATGTTTCAAGAAATATACCCATGTCTTTCTTGAGTAATCATCAATAAATGTTAGAAAATACTTGCAGCCACCAATGGATGATGTCTGCATTGGACCACAAATGTCAGAGTGCACAATTTCAAGTGGTGTGCTTGCTCTATAGGACTTTCCGACTGGAAATGTCTCTCTGTGCTGCTTGCCAAAAATGCAGCCTTCACAAACTCTCTCTGGTCTGTCGATCAATGGTAATGCCTTCACCATGTTCTTTGTGTGCAGTAGCTTTAGCCCACCAAAATTCAGATGTCCAAATCTGAAATGCCACAACTAGGATTCATCCTGAACTTCTGTCTGAAATGCAGCTTGCAAATTAGCGCTGCAATTTTCTCTCTTGTCGAGGATCTCGACTGTTTCTTCACTTTCTGCCTTGAATGTAGCTCCTGTCTTTGTCTTCCCTTTTATGTTGGGACTAATCCTCAATGT
>LPNX011128619.1:0-74039 GCA_001517045.1 Pseudotsuga menziesii | reverse complement strand
AATTTCCACTTTTTAAGACAAGATTTCTTTCCTAAAATCTTGGGCTGATATAAACCTTGCTATGATATAACCTTGCTCTGATATAATACCAAGCTCTGATACCAGATGGCAAAAACCAAGCCGACTAAACTTGGGTTTAGGGCTCAGTCAATATTCAAACTTTCAAATTTTACTTTTACCTTTCACGCCGACCACTTTTCTTTTTCACCAGTCGGGTGAAACTTGTCTATGTCCGACTAGACAATTTTACAAATTTTAGTCGGTCCTTCACTCGACCAAAATTACTCCGACTTACTTGTCTAACTGATTTTTACCTCGACCACTTTTACTCCGACCAAGTCGGCTGCTTTAGTCGGCTAACTCACCGACCACTCAAGTCGGCTCTCTTCGACCACTCTAGTTGGCTCACTTTGGTCGAAATCTGCAGAATATGTTTCTTAGTCTAAAGACTTAAGAAATTACAAATGCTTTTCCCCTGTGAGTAAAATGAAGTAAAATAGACACATTTACAAATCCAAATAACTTATGAGAAACATATGCCCAAATATGTAGGAAGACTTGAGTCGACCAATGTACCGTAAAACCTGGAACTTTCACGCGGTGAGATTTTTATGGGTTCTTGTTCTTTTACTTATCAGTAACTATAAAAGACATTTACAGGAGTAAATCTGAAAACATGTGCAGCCAAATAATCATGCATTCAACCACAAACTATTTCATATATTAACTATGCAGAAATACAAAGTATTACAAACTTGTCGGTTACAAACTGGTCGGTCTACAGAGCTTCAGCTCTTCGACTAAATCACATGCACAGAGGCTTGAGCTTCGACTTCTCTTTCTCACCCGGAGTTCCTCTGCTGTCTACTATCTGTCTGTAAACTAAATTACAAATTGCTTCTTCTATTTATAGGAAACCTGAAGATTGCTACAGCATGGGCCGACTGACTTGCCATTAAAGACTGTAATTACTATCTACCTAACAACTTAGCTTCTGAAATAAATTCGACTGGACTACAGAGCCGAATTGTGGACTTTCCCTTCTTGTCAGACTGACAGACAAGATCTCGACTCGTACGGATTTTGACAAAGTCGGCTGAGAGTCAAGTACAGATCTACGAGTAATTACGTTTTTCCAACACTTGTTACCTATTTGGCTTGTATTAATTATTACAAATGATGTTAAGTATGATTGGATGGTAAACATGCTTAGCACTTTGGAGGCATAAGAATAGTGCATTGTCAAGGAATATATTTTTGCATAGGTTTCACATACTCGATGCATGCTGCATCTTTTGTTCAAGGGATGTCCCTTTCTTATGTCAAATGTCAATTTAGTCAGTTAAAATGTTGATAGTGTACATTTGCTGAAGTGATCCTTCAACGTCGCAAGTCTGTTGTTCATGGCTCACATCCCATAGAATTCTTGTTCTACTATTAATCATTGTCAAGCTTTGTTTGAAAATTTTGTTTGAAAACTCATATGAATTTGCATGACAGAAGGCAACGATAGCATGCACAGACCTTGCAAAAGTATACTATCATTGGAGAGCATATAATTTTGAGGTTTGTTTCACAATTGGAGCAATTAAATGTACCATTTTTAGGGGAAGAACAGGCAACAATTTTTTACAGTGTGTGTTTGTGCTCTAGTTATCAACGAAAGCATGCTTCATGGCTAGTAATGTCAATCACTTTCCATGTAGGGATCTATGTTTGCATGGAATAGAGACCGAATTTAGAGGTGATGCACTAGGGTGTACTGTGTAAGTTACAGTCTATATAGTGTTTTGATTCATATGTATCTAGCATATTTTATATATCTATGATGTCAGTCGTTTAGTTTAAACTAAATTCTCAATTGGAAAAACAAGTGCAATTATGCTTATATCTACCATTGTTCCAAGATCCATCCATCAAGAATTTCAGATGGTCTTAAGCATTAGTATTGTTACACAATGCCTCCTAAAGGCTTTTATAAAAAAACATGCATTGCCCCCTTGAAATTAAAAAAAATAAAGATAACTCAAATAGTTTTCCATTTAAATTTTTATAAGATAATGAATATGAAAGAACCTAGTTATATCTATTTGATTTTTATGACTATAGTATTTGTATAACTCTTGACTATAGTATTTGTATAACTCTTCTTCACACATTGTTTTATTTGTAGTTTCTATTACTTAGTCATTTAAAGGTACTTTTAGAACTACATTTTTGAGTGATATGAGTTTTTCAATTTATACAAGTAGTTATGGCTCTATATGTTTTCAATATTTGATTTCTTATTTATATGTTCACATTAAATAGATTAAATCTAATACTTTGAATTGAAAGAAAAAAACAATCATGGTTTTTATTCTTGATTTACTTTACATATACATCATATGCATGGTTTCATATAGCTTATGGTACATATATTTTTTTGAGCACAAGATTCAATGTTGCTGATATTGAGAAAGGTACTTAGTCTCTGAGTGTTTATCATTTTTGGCTTGTTAATATAATGGAGGGTCTTATTGATAGTATTTTCTAAAGTTTTATCTTTTAATAATTGTTGTAGTTTAGAATCCATCTAGCTTATAATTCATTACTTTTATATATTTAGAAAAAATGTCAATCCATTTAGACAAATGTGAGCCTCCATGTTGTTGAGTCACTTTTTTCAGTGACCACATTATTACCTAGAAAACCTTGATTGTGTTCTAGACCCCCTTTGATTTAGATTCATATTTGATCTAGAATAGGTGCTTATCAACATGAGTGATAAAAAATGTTTATTTGCTCCAATTATCTTTGAAATATTTGATTCAAGTCTTCTATCCAACTTAGAATATCCATGTCTCATGATCCATTGAGTTTAGGGCTAAGTTCATTCTTCCAAGTGTCTATTATTCTTCCATTTTATCCCTAGGTTCTTGTAACGTCCTCGACCCTTCGACTAGCGAAGAGGATCGTACCACTGCTGCTATCTACCTGGGCAACCAGCCCCATGAACTTACGATGATAAAAATTGAAATGCATTGAAGTAAAACATGCATAGATGCATAGATATTGATCATACAGTGGAAGAAAAACCATACATTCAAGCATTCAACATGTTCATTGTAATTCATTATCAAATGTATTTGTAGGGATTTAAGCACAAGAATACTTATCTTATGAAGAAGGACGCCCCACAACCAACTATGTCGCTGCAATGTTCCACCCAACCATAGGCTAGTGTGTTTCTTAACCTCTCAGCAACACTACCACCCCCGATTTGGGGATGATTCCACAAGGGATAAGGGGAAACGAGCAGGCTCACATGTATCCAGGGGTACACAACTCATCTAAGCCAACACAGTTAGGCTTATCAGTCCGGGAGTTGGGAAAAGCTGACTGCTAAGGTGGTGGGCTCACTAAAGAGCTAAGGACACTTGCACTAGAACTAGTCTGAATTCTAGGACACCCACACACACCCAACACAAGGAATCAGTCCCTTATCTGTTGCACAGTCCCTTAGGCCTTGACTTCCCTTCCAGTGCTATTCAAGGGGTGGGGAGAAGAAATCCATCCCTCTAGATATTCCTATGCGGCTTGCAAACACACCATATTTATCAAGCAGACCAAGCCTTCATTCCTACTGCAAAACAATCCAAATACCAACCACTGCATGCACACAACAAAATAGAGTCATTCACAAATTTCGGGAAGAAAAAGGGAAACATTACTACAGCCAAAATGGTGATACACAAATCAAGCTAAGCAAGACAATCCCAGAGTTGTTATTGGTCCTAACATGGCCAAAACAACTCAGCAACAACCCACACTCGTGGTGAAAAAAATATCCATGATTTCTCCACTAAAACAACGGGAAAGACACAGCCTGATTGGGAAGGGAATTCAGATGCAACAGACTCTCAACGTGGAGATGGATTCATATACACAGACCACAAAACCTGTAAGGTAAGTACACACAGCAAAATCCAACAACAAGATTCACACATAGGAAACTTCCTTCCATTTTTTAGGGAACCCAAAGTGGATGTTTGGTGACGAGGAAAACGTCCCAGACCCAAAATCGTGAAGATGAGAACCCACACAGCCAATTTGTGAAGGTAAGGCCACCCCTCAGTTCTCTGCTTGATAAAAATATCCCAAAACCTGTCCGCGAGGGGAGAAAACAGTCATCTCTTCGTGAGAATGGAAAAAATGGAAGAATGGGGTCTCTTCTTCTCTTGCCCACGTGAAGAGGAACAGATCCGTGGTGGAGTGTGTGTGTGGGAAAGGACTGACAATCCTGCCACACACCACTGTCCATGCAATAACTGCCCCAACTAACATCAGAGGATTTAATTTGGTAGTTGAATGAGACAAGGAAAGGTGAGTAAGACAAAAAGGTGGGTGACAGCTAAATGGGTTCATCAATTGACACTTGTCCTTTCCACAATGGATCCCAAGGTTAAATAATCCCCCCCACCCTTATCCTTAGGAAAATCATGCCCTTTTCATTATTGTTGCATTGACATAACTGCTGGTGGGCATTTTTAATTAAAAAGCATGTTTACATGATGCCAAAATTAATATGTGTCGGATAGCATGATATACCATCGGCAACGATTTTAATCGTTGGAACATAAAAAAAATTAATCGATGGTGGGGATTTTTCCTTTAGCTCCACACCACGATTAATTACAATATATACATCATATACATTTTTAATGCAAACGGGGTCAAAACTGGGGTGTTACAGTTCTCATATCTTGCATCAATGCAAGTGTGAAGACCTTGAGACAAGATATTGAATCGAATACCAATGACAAAATATCTCTCTTTTCTATACATAGAATATATGTGAAAGGCCAACAAAAAAACAAAAAATAGACATAGGTGTGCTTAAACCCAACTCAACAATGCATCTCTACTTGTAACATTCAACATGTGTCCAAATGTTCTGTTTTCTCCTATGCGCTTCATCATATTTGATTGAGACTCTAACTAAACCCCACGAAATTTGCTACTCCATCCAAGCATTGCCAAGTTTTGTATCCAATCTGGAAGATCCATGTCACATGATCCTGTGATCTTAGGGCTATGTGCCTTCCTCCAAGTGTCTAGTATTCTTCTAAATAACACAAGTCCAAATTCAAACAACATGCCCAAGTGAGAGAAACCGTCTTAGTATTGAACAAAAAAATGTTTAGGAAACATAAGACACTTCATACCAACATATGAATAGGCTTGCAAATGCATATAAATAAAGTATCAGATGTTCGTATGAGATAGTCCTTCAAGTCTATGTCAAACTCTACATCTCTGTTGTTTCCAAATCCTGTCATGGAATCAACTATTAATAGAAAATCATACTCAACAATCAAGGCCTCGGAAATCATTAAAAAATGTCTTGTAGCAACTGTAAGGGCTCAATAACAACCTAGAAATACCTCAAGACAAGAACATCAATGGAATAAATGGGGAAAGAGAGCATGGAAAAACAAGCAGTAGACATAAGTAATCCTAGGCCCAAGGAAACAACGCACCCCCACATGGAACACTTTTCAAATTACAAGGATGGAATGTTTCATCATAGGATTTATCCAACCCTAAGGGAGAATACTCTGAGAGCATGTTTTTGTTGGAGACATTTATAACCATACACACTTATTTTGGTGAATTTGTCCTAGTTAAATCACTATCCTAAGTTTTGTTGACTTAATTGACATTAGAGGAGCACTGTATGACATCAACATGAGCACACCCATTCCTACCTTTCGTCAAGGAGGCCGACTAAGCCTTCTCCTTCATTCGGGGAGGATAATTGGAGCACTCCAGTGGTGATCCGAGTGTCATAAATGCACTTAATTGATAATTGATGGTTACAATCAGTTAAATCTGAGTGGTGAAGGTTCCTCCTTCCATTATATTAATTATTTAATTAATATTTAATGAATTGGAGTCAACAGGGGTGCCTCCAACCACCTCTGATGGCCAATTTGACTTCAGTTAACCTCATTGGGGTTCATTGGAGTTATTGATGCACTACCACTTGTTGGTTGGCATGTAGTGACATGCGTTTGAGCTACTTTCAGTTAGACTCAGTCATTTATTGCACTTCGACTTCAGTTAGGACTCAATTGAGTCAATCAAAATTTGATGAGTTGGTTAACTAGTGTGTTTACCGTGGATTACAGTCAGTTAAGTTACACCCATTCATTCAATTCAAATGACCTCCTTGGGAATTGAACTGTCTTGGCATTCATGCATCTTGCATGATCATTATATTGCATCATCATTCTTTCATTTGATTATATAGAGATGCTACTTCCATTGCAGCACCATTTTTCCAATTTTATGTATATTTGTCTGTATTCTTCGTGAGACTGTGTTTTCAGTTCCTATACCACTGTGAAAAATTAATATGGTATCAGAGCTCATGGCGGGATGAAGCTTAGATCTCTCAAAAACAAGGTTTTTGATATATCTTGCATAAAAAATTGAGCAAAAGCTCAAAAATCTAGCGCTGCACCATAAGCTAAGGCTTACCACTTAATTCCCCAAGTTAAGGAATTGTTGGTCAAGCTTGCTTGATCAACTATGCTGGGTGTGATGAAAGCCTAAAATGTGCAGGCTGTTCAACCTTATGGTTCCCCTTTTGTTGTGATTTGTAGGTTTTAATAGGTGAAAGAATTCGCTCCAACAGTTTCAGATGGCTTCTTCCGTAGAACTCTTGACTCTGTTAAATTTCCATTCATGGAAAGGAGACATGGAGATCCAGCTACATGCCAGAGGAGTCTATAGGGTCACTATGGACACTGAAGAACAGCCTGCTTCTGTGATAGAGAAAGCTAGATTCTTGAACAAGAAAGATGAAGCATTCAGATTCTTGTGCCTCTATGTTTTGTTGGATCTTCTTTTCCATCTCTCGGGATTGGAGACTCCAAAGGAAATCTGGGACAAATTGGAAACCCTGTATGGAAAACAAGATGATTTGAGAGTATACCAGCTTGAAAAAATGAGTTGATGTCTTTCCATCCTTCCAATTTCGAGACCTTAAATGATTTTTTCACAAATTTCATGCACATTGTCTTACTGTTGAAGCAATGTAAGGTGGAGAAGTAGGATGATCAATTCATCCTTGCCATACTCTCCAAACTTGGAGCTGATTATTCATTATTTGTCTCTACATTCTGTGCGGGGAAGCTCACAACCCTTGGATGGAAGATGCCTTCACTCAATGCCTTCATGGAGTCCCTAGCAAGTGAACATGATAAGCTTGTACAGATGGGGATCATCATATCCTCCCGTGATCAAGCCCTCCATGTCTCAAGGCCCAAAGATCTGAAGGGTAAAGGAAAGCAGTAGAAGAACCCAAAAACCAAATTGAAAGCTCCTAAGCCTAAAGTTGAGAACCAACAACATGAAGAGTCTTCCGACTCAAAGAAGAACATAGGAAAAGGGCATCATGGAAAGGAAAAATTCAAGTGTTCATACTGTGGGAAGGGCTTCCACCCTAAACATACTTGCATGAAAAAGAAACTTGATGAAGCTACCTCTCTCCTTGAGAGAAATCACATCAATATTCCAGAAATATTTCGGAGGAGAGATCAGCCATATCGGGAACCACAGCAGAAAGAGGTCATGCCCTCATGGCAAGCACTTCGAAGTCCAAAGCACTCTTGATAGATTCTGGAGCTTCGAACCACATGATGGCTAAAAGAGACTCCTCCTCATCTTTGGAGACTAACAAATCCATTCCCATCCACATGGGAGATGACTCCAATCATATTCGAAGGACAAGGTACTGTATATCTTGAGCATGGTTATTTTGTCAGTGTTATGTATGTACCATCTCTTGCATGAAACCTCCTAAGTGTTTATCAAATGACACATATGGGAGTTCCCAAGAGAGTCTCCTTTAGCCCGGATGATGTAGAGATCATAGAAATTGCATCTAGAAAACTTGTAGTAAAAGGCCTTGCAAACCATCATGCAAAATCCTATGAGTTCTAAGGCCTCTTTATTCAATAATGGGATGGTGGACACAACCTTTTGAACTTAGTATTATCTACAGTATGAAATGAAGTGTCTCCATTAAGTAGACTCAACAACACCTAAGACAGGAGGAAGATCCATTTACTTCCCTTTATAACTTTATAAACCATTAACGATGATCACTTCTCTTGTCCTTGCTTGATGAGTTGATCCAACACAAGGCTTCCCTTACCAGTTCATCCCATTTTGTGGCCGATGCAAATCCCAACGCATTGCTGACTCATGGAAATGAAGTAAGTAGACTATGGCATGAGAGGTTTGACCATCTAAACTTCAAATACTTGCAGCAATTATAGAAGAATTCTATGGTTGAAGGCCTCCCGGTCATCAAAGCTTCCACTAGAATTTGTAAGGGTTGTGTTGTTGGAAAGCACCTTGAGCATAAGTTCGATTGGGGAAGGAAAGCTGAGCATCATGCATATTGGCACTGATACATTTTGATATCAGAGGTCCCATGCCTATCACATCCATGAATGGATCAAGGTATGTTCTGACTTTCATTGATGACTTTTCCCGATACACATGGGTCTTTTTTATCGAAAAGAAGTCGAAAGTCTTGGAAAAATTCACTGAATTGAAGGACTTGATTGAGAATGCATCTGGCCAAAAGATCAAGATTTTGAGATCTAATAATGGAGGGGAGTATGTCATTAATGAGTTACTCGTATATGTTCCTAAAGTGGTATTCAGATCCAACATTCAGTCCCCTACACTCCCCAGCAGAATGGTGTAGCAGAGAGGAAGAATTGGTTTCTCAAGGAGATGACCACCTGTATGTTGGAATCAAAGAAGTTGGCTGCAAATTTGTGGGCTGAAGCCATGAAAGCTACAACATATATTCAGAACAGATTGCCACACTCATCTGTGAAAGGGAAGACCCCTTTTGAAGCATACTTCAGACACAAGCCAGATGTGGCAAATCTGCGGGTGTTTGGGTCCACTGCATGGGCCCGAATTCCACTTGATAAAAGGAGGGATTTGAAACCGCAAAGCATAGAATGTATGTTTATTGGACATCCTGATGAATTAAAAGGTTTCAAGCTGTTGGATATCAAAACAAAACAGATCATCATTGAAAGGAGTGTCATGTTTGATGAGCCTCTTCAGCAGGTAGAACTAGTGAAGGAGAAAACTGTTGAATTTCCTTCCTATTCTACTGAATATTTGGATGATGTAATTGGGGGTGATGACCCTGATTTGGATCCTCTAATTTCTCATATCAGTGTATAGTAAACATAAAATGCTAAATCAGAACTTAAAGTACAAAATCATCTCCCAACTTGGGCTCGACAGACACTCTCTTCCGCGGGAGATAACATTGGAAATCCGGATGATCCAAGGAGAACCCGGTCAGATTTCCAAAGAGAAAGTATTGCGCTCTCTTCTCTTGATCATTTGCTGTCCGAATATTATTATTTGATGATAATTTCAGACCCTAAGTCCTACTACCATGATTGAAAGGATCCGAGATGGCAAGTTTCCATGGATGAAGAGATGAATTCTCTTTAGAAAAACATCACTTGGGAGCTAGTTTCTCTTCCTCCGGGGAGGAAATTGGTTCAATGCAAGTGGGTGTTTCGGATTAAGGTTGATACTGATGGAATAAAATACAAATATAAGGCAAGGCTGGTAGCAAAATGTTTCTCCCAGGTCCAAGGTGTGGAATACCATGAGACTTTTGCACCGGTTGCAAAAATGGACTCCATCTGCCTAGTTTTGGCAATTTCAGCATCTAAGCACTGGGAAGTGCATCATATGGATGTTAAGTCAGCATTTCTGCATGGATATCTTCATGAGGATATATACATGAAGCATCCTAAGGGATAAATTTATGATCCATCTTTGGTTTTCAAGCTAAAGAAGTCACTACGTGGGTTAAAACAGGCCCCAAGAGAGTGGTATTCGAAAATGGATGCCTTCCTTCTCTCTCAAAACTTCCAAAGGTGTAAATCAGATAAAAATGTGTATATACAATAGTCTGATGTTAATTTGATTATTATTGTTTTATATTTTGATGACTTACTGATCACAAGTAGCACAGTTTCTTCTATTTCACTCATCAAAGCTGCTCTCCATAATGCATTTGAAATGAGCGATTTGGGGCTCTTAAAACAATTTTTAGGGCTCGAAATTGAGAAAAATTCTGATGGGATAATGGTCACTTAGTATAAATACATATCATACCTATTAGTCAAGTTTAACATGGATGAATTTAGAGCTAATACATTCCCTTTCCTTTCAGGGATCAACCTTGAAGAAGGAAAAAGCACACCTCCCATGGACTGCACTATTTATTGACAGCTGATTGGTAGCTTGTTGTACTTGAATCATTCTTGGCCTGATATATGTTATGCCATGAATAATGTATCAAGATACATGTAGAATCCCCATGATATTCATTAGAAGGAAGCCAAGAGGATCCTCTAGTATATTCAGGGAACCCTGACCTACGACATTCACTATGCTGTAGACTCCGAGCTAGAGTTGGTTGGGTACACAGATTCCGATTGGGCGGGTGATTTTATTGATTGGAAGTATACTTCTATATATGTCTTCATGTTTGGTGGTGGCCCCATTTTCTGGTCTAGCAAAAGGCAGGCCGCCATAACATTGTCTTCAGCGGAGGTCGAGTATCGAGGAGCGATGAATGCTTGCATCCAAGCTATTTGGTTGCAAGGAATTCTTTTAGAGTTTGATCTTGGTAGTACTTTGTCCACTGTCTTCTTTTGTGACAATAAAAGTGTTATTAAGATATACACAGATCTAGTTACCAGGAAGAGGACCAAGCATGTAGAGATACACATGCACTATATCAGGGAGCTAGTGCATCATAGGACCATCATTCTGCAATACTGCTTCACTGTTGAGTAGATTACAGACATCTTCACCAAGATATTTTCAGAAAAGAAGTTCACTATTGGGGGTGGGTTCATCATGTTGGGGGTGAGTTCATCAAGGTGATCCAACTACTTTCAGTGTTCAACTTGAACAGGGGTTTTCCCACTAGGTTTTCCCTCTTTTCCTCACTTAGTTTGTTTGAGCATTGTTTGAAGTATTGTACAGGGTGAGCGATGTCCTTTTTTTTCGGGGCCCTAGCATTCTTATGCACTTTATGTTTTCTACTTCTCTTGAGTATAGCTTAAGGGGGGGTGCTGGAGACATTTACCACCATACACACTTATTTTGGTCAATTTGGCCTAGTTAAACAACTATCCTAAGTTTTATTGACTTAATTGACATCAAAGGAGCAATGTATGACATCACCATGAGCACACCCATGCCTATCTTCAGTCAAGGAGGCCAACTAAGCCTTCTCCTTCATTTGGGGAGGCTAACTGGAGCACTCTAGGGGTGATTTGAGTGTCATAAATGCACTTAATTGATAACTGATGGTTACAATCAGTTAAATCTGAGTGGTGAAGGTGCCTCCTTTCATTATATTGATTATTTAATTAATATTTAATGAACTGGAGTCAACAGGGGCACCTCCAACCACTTCTGATGGCTAGTTTGACTTCAGTTAACCTCATCAGGGTTCATTGGAGTTATTGATGTGCTACCACTTGTTGGTTGGCATGCAGTGACATGTGTCTAAGCTACTTTCAGTTAGACTGAGTCATTTATTGCAATCCTCAGTTGAATCAATCGACACTTGATCAGTTGGTTAGCTAGTGTGTTTACTGTGGCTTACAGTGAATTAAGCTACACCCATTCATTCAATTTGAATGACCTCCTTGGGAATTCGAATTGTCTTGGCATTCATGCATCTTGCATGATCATTGTATTGTATCATCATTCTTTCATTTGATTATACAGAGCTGCTACTTCCATTGCAGCACCATTTTTCCAATTTTATGCATATTTGTCTGTATTCTTTGTGAGACTGTGTTTTCAGTTCCTAGACCACTATGAAAAATTAATAGTTTTACCTTGCATGATGTGTGTGTAGCAATGTTCCACATTTCTTCTTCTACCCAATGTTCCTAGTGCTAGTTTTTTAAGCATTTCTAACCATTCTAGGATTCAAGTCCCATAACCTCAAGGCAAGACCATCAATGGAATATGATTGAAAGAGGATCTTTTTTCCCTTTACATATAATAAGTGTTGCAGGCCAGGATAAAAAAATCAATAGACGTAAGTAACCTTAGACCCAAGTCAACAATGCACTCCCATATGGAACATGTTACATTACAAGGATGGCATGCGCCATTCTGGGTTTTATACAATACCAAGGAATCTTTCTATCAAGGAATGATGTCCCTTACTGAACACCCTCCTCCAAGAAAGTGCACTTTCCAACAAGTTATCCGAGTGATTTATTTTAACTCCTCCATTGTGTGCTCTCGACATTGTATTCACTATGCCTAATAACAACTTCCTAAATAGATGCATTGTCCTAGTTTTCTATTCACGATCAAGTACCCATTCAAATCAAGTCATTCATGAAGTATTACTAATGGACTAGGAGACATGGCACTATCCTATCCATGTCAAACACTTTTGGAATAATCTTGCATGCTAATAGAAGTAGGGTGGTTGCTAGGTGACCAAAATTTTGGGACATGCAAACAAAGATAATTGGCTTGGAGATTTTCTTGAATGCTATGAATGATTCGAATTTGAAATATAGCATGTGAAAAATAGCCCCTACAAGTAGATTTGAATTCTTTGTTTCTTTGCATCTAGGTTTAGAATTGCTAGTTGTCATGCATGGTCCACTGGACAACTAGAAAAGTTATTGAGTGAACATATGTCTCAAAATATATAGAGACACACCAAAAAACTTAGCACAAAGATCACAAATTTTAACTAAAGTTGTGTTAAAATTCATATATAATATCTTCTTATCTTTTTTTGTAGTAATAATATCTTTCCCTCAGTCATTTTCTATTGTAGCTCATTGTAACAATGATTGTCAAATAAGTGCCTTGATCATGTTCAAAGTTCATAGTTTATGGATAAGGCTATTCCTTTAATTTATAGAGTAATTTTCAAATTCTTTGGAAGTGACCAAAAAATAAAGATTGATTCCCATCTCAAGCAAATAATTTGACTAGAAATTCATCCTTCCTATTTTTTTAAGAAAGAGATGCAAAAATTTGGAGTTCAAAGGCTATTATCATATCCAAATTGGAAAAACAAATCTTACATTTTTTTCTGCTTCTTTGTTCATGCCTTTTCATTGCTTGAATTCACCCAAGAATCTTGGCAATTTCCCACTAAATCAACCCAGGCATGAATACTAGGTCTATTGGAAGGTGCATGTGGCCAAACAAGTCCAAATTGTCGTTGTATTTATTATTTGTTTCCTCAAAATATTGTCCCTAGAAGTTTTCATTTAAATAATGATACTAGACATTGACAAGAAAAAAGCAAACAATCATCCTACATATTTCAATTGAATCTTTCTTTCTAAATAACTGCCATTTAGATTGACAATTTAGTCAAGTCAAAATATACGTATCAAAATATCCATGTCTTTTTTGGAAATAAAAAATATTGATGTCTTTTTCTAGTAACTAGTTACTTTCCTATTCATGTAACTTGTAAATAAATAAATAAAAATGGTCACTTTCAAACAAGAAAATGAAAAATGATTATTTATAAGCAATGGTTCTTTTCCATCCTTTATTGAATATACTTTATGTTACTCTTCACAAAAACATCAACATTTTTCCGACCACTTCTTGCTTTGATGCACTCGTATTTCCAAGTCAAAGGAGATCGCTTACTTATTGCATGACCCTATTGCAAATATAGAAAGCATAGGAAAAACATGCTTATTGTATAGATGTTGTTATGTATACACATATTCCATTTGCTGCAATGGATATTCAAATACAAAATTATCACAATGAAACTTTCCTTGACAGAAAATGTGCTTTTGAAATCAATGCCCTTCATATAGAGACACTTGATTATGCTTTGACTACAGATGGACTTTTCTAGATAAAATATTGTTATTACTGACTAGGAGATTGTTTGTTCGATGCACTTGCAGTGCTCCTACATTTTTTATATTTATCCATTGAGATTAGAGAAAAAATAGTAAATCCTTTCAGGGAATGTTTTAGTCGCAGAGATACATAGACCTTATGTTCAATGAGAATAGAGTTAAGAAATGGTTTTGTGCAAGACTCGCATGGTGTCAATGATTCTAATGCATACCTTCATCAAATGACCAGGAGACATCTTATGGACACTTAGAGCCATTTCTATCATATGGAAGATGAATAGGAATTTCACATGTGAAAATTGAACCACCTCCATTCCCATTTGTAGATAATGATAAACATGTACAAACAAACATGGCATAAATTCAACGGGATATGGAAAAAACCATCTCTTTCTAACGTACATGGCTTTCATTTAGTTCCATAACTCATGGTTTGAGTCAATTTACATCATGGTGCCAAAATTTGATGTCCTTTCCTTATGAAGAACACTTTCACAAACAATTTGCAATCACTATAATGCAAATGATATTACAGCTGTCTTTAGAAAACATATACATCACGAAAGCATTTTTGAAGATCAATGTATTGCCAATTTAGAAGCCTTTGTTGTAAACTTATCAATGCTATATATAGAAGGAAGAATACACAGAAATTTTTTTTTGTTTCAATGGGAAAGTGAATTTTTCAATATCAATATAGTCATTTGGAGCATGAAAACAAATAAATCTGTACAAATATTCTAGCCAACAAATGGATCTTTGAATACAATTTTTCTAATGCATTTTACTACTGGAATTTCCCATTTGCATTTTGACCATTACATAAAGACCAAGAGACCGATTCATTTCTATGAAATTAAATTGTAGACTTAGATGCCCGTATCCAACTAAATGAAGGTTACAATGTAAATATCACATTGCTCTAAAATCATCATGCAATTACAAACAATCATGTTTCTAAATTAGAAAAAGGCTCGGTAGTAGTTTTGAAGGAAACAACAAGCACTTGTAAAAAACAATGGAACTAGAATTGAAACTAGTCTAAAAAAAGAATAAGAACACATAATCATGTTCTCCAAGTAAGAAAGAAAAAAATGAAAAATAACACACAACATTAAAATATTATTTGAATAGAATTTAGGACACACTGACACGTCCTTGCATTTTCTGTGAAAGATTGCAATTTAGAAAGGACATAGATAAGGTTGAAAATATCATAGTCTATAAATATGCATCCTTATGCATGGAGAATAACTCAAATATAATTGGCATAGACAAATAAATATGCAAAAAAAGAAAAAATAATCTCCATAGTGAGAAGATACCCATGTTTGATGCTCCTTTGAAAATTCACCACAATGAAAAAATTGATTTTGTCACAATTTTAACACCACTCAAAGAAACAATGGTCTCACCAAGGTTAGCATTTCCACAAATAAGACCATTGGGATACAAAAGAACATATATTGCAATTACATGAATAGTTATTAATGTCCCTGCAAACCTGAACAAGGTGCAAAAGTGTTTTCGTAGAAGCTTTGCATATTCATAAATAGTTGTAGTGATGTCTAAAAGAAAACTAGAATACGAGAGTGCTTATTTTTTTTTGGATATGTCCATCCCTATATTGTTATGAATTGTTTGAATGTCCTTTATAATACTCCACTTTATAAATATGAGAACATTAGTATTGATAATGGATGGGAGAAAATTGTAAAAAAAACATTGGGCTAGCCAATCAATCCCAATACATTTAGACATAAGTGACTCTAGTGACAATGAAACATATCTAGAAATGATTAGTGAGACAATTGTGCATGGATATGGGAAATCCCATCAAATATAGGACCTTGAGAATGCGATTATACAAATTGCACCTTATGAAGAATTGCAACCATTGGGAATTTTTTAAGATAGGTGTTTTGAAGAGATGAATTTCCCTACATTGTTCTTTAGACATAGTCTACCTGAATATATTGTAAACTTGTTTAGTTACCAGCGAACATTGCAATGGGAGTTGGAGCATGTGTTAGAGGACTTTTCAAGCCACAATACAAATAGTTTTTTCAAAGCAGTGCATGTTCCAATTTAGTAAATTCGAGGTTCTGCATGGATTTCAACATGTGAAGGAGAGATAAAAGGAAAACCTCTAGTTTCAAAAAGCATAAAATATAAAGAAAATATTAAAATTTGCACTTTCTTATCAATGTTTAAAAACCATACCTACATCTCTTGATTACTTCAAACATATAAAAAAAGTATTTGCAATGATTCGACAATTTGGCCCTCCCACCTTTTTTGTGACTTTCACTAGAGCCAAACATAATTGGATTCATCTTTGTGATGCATTGCAAAAGGATAGAGATATGATTTCCTCCAAAAATGGAAAAGATTAGCCAATGCACAACCAATGGAAACATTGATAAAAGAGAATTAGGTAATTTGTAGCCACTACTACATCCATAAAATGTCAGCAGTGTTTCCTTTTATTTTGAAAAATAATTAATTATTTGGAGATGGGATTGACTACTTTTTCATCACTAAATTTCGAACTAGAGGCAATGAACACGATCATGCTTTTATATGGACAAAATTTTCCCCTGTATATGGGAAAAAATTTGATAAAAATGTGACAAAATTTGTCGATAGGTACCTCTCCTATGAATCTTCACTTCTTTCTGAATACTTGAACAAGATTCAAACACACCATCACACAAATACTTTCAAAACACATTGGTGTTATAGCATTAGATTTAATTTTCCTTTTCCTCCGATGGATTAAAATACCATTTTGCAACCTCTAGAAAATGTTGATAACAAAGCAATTGAAAAATTAAAAGACTATTCTTAGTTCTAGAACAAAAAACTTTCCCAAAAGCTATGTTGTTTGATATGTTTCTTTCAGAAATCAACATAATAAGGGATGGATATCTTGTTCTTCTTTTTCATTGTTTCAATACCCTACTTTTCTTTTAAAAAGAGACCCACCTAATGTGTGGATCAACGCCTTATCCAAAAAAGTCCTATTCTTGTGGAATACCTTCATGGAACTCAGGTTTCTCTGGTTTTGTAATGAATGGTTTCACCGAACCTTTTTTTCTTAATATATTTTGCTAACGTTTCTATTAAAAAACAACATAGACTACATATAATCCTTCCACAAAGGAACCAAGTTTGGACCCACTAATTCATTGTCCATTCCAATATATGTACTCTAATACATCTTGGAACCAACACCAGTCCCTAAATCATCACCATATGACATGCCGATGCCTCGTTGTTAATAAAATATGGATCCTTTTTCACTTAGTAGCTAACTAAAAGGGAAGGCCATTACCATTTGCGTTCAAAGAAACGACAGTTCAATATATAGGTCACTCCAGGGAGTTGGGTTTAAATTTCCTTCTAAAAAAGTGGGCAGTGATAAAATTAGTTTAAAATAAGTGTGGAGTGATACAAATGGTATAAAATCATTTTGAAATCAACACAAAAACCAACAATAAAATACATTAATCTAGGGAAACATAAGTGAATTCTAGAGGTCCTTAAAGCGAGACAATCCCATTGAACAATTGGCCCATGAAATGATTAATTTACATACAAAATATTATAGTTAAAAGATTACTCAAGATCCAATATAGTTTGGAAGAAATAAAGAGCACTTACCACCCAAAAACTCATGGATTGCATTTATTTAATTTGCAGTCAATTTAAAATTAATATTTTAGAGCAGAGAAACTGCCCCTATCCGATCTCTACCTAGAAGTTGAATCGAGTGTAAGCTTTATATGCCACATCGTGTAAACCTGTAGCCTCTTTGAAATCATCAGGTATGCTCGGAGCATGGAAAATAAAATATTCTTCTAATGTCCCTTTTTCACAGAAGTTTCTATGTCTTTATTTTATCTTTCCCAAAAAAAATTCGTTTTGCTTCTTTCACAGAATATTCAAGGTTTTAAATTCCATTCCCATATATTTTCAGTTTTATAGCAGCAAAGCCCTATGCCCTCATTAAACCCTAGTTAATCATGGCACCAAATATTGTGGCCTTTAATCCTTGGAAACTATTTTGTGGCTTGGATATGCAGGGGCTTCAGTGATCGATTATTCTCTTCACCTCTAGGTAAACTGCATATTTTTCAAATTTCCTCACTATTTTTTCTTCTCAAGCTGCTTTATATTGCATCGTTGACATATATTTAATTGAAGATATGGAAAAAAATCATAACCATTCATAACCGACCAATTCCTATTATCATCAAAACCCCACATAACATTTTTCAATATCTACACCCAAAAAACACTCCCATCCATAATCCAACCACGTTGGGGTATTTCCATAGAATTTATTCTCAACAAATGTGGTTTAACAGATAAAGATATCCCAAAATCCTTTAAGCATTACAATAACTTGCTTGTTGCAAAATCAAGCCAGAATATGAATGGAGTTTTTGGGTTGTTAAATGGATGTGGCTTTAGCCCCCCAACCTAGATTCAAAGGGTAACATATGGTGTGCATGTTCGAGGATTTTAGGGGATGTATCTTGCTGCAACCGTATTTAGGGATGTAGGAATATTGGATATCACCACAGCACAATTGAATCATGAAGTATGCCATTTCAAGGAGGGAGTAAGGAAGCCGAGTGGAGAATCACATTCATGTTTTAGGGGCAAGTCTCCTTAGGTCAATGTTGTTGGGTTAGAGGAAATATAGATAGTTCAATCTGACACATTGGTTCCTTATAATAGAAGACTTCTTATGCAAGCTTTTCTTCGACCTATATCTCTTTGCACATATGCTCCTTGAAATACCACACTACTTTATGGATATTAAGAGAGTGTTTTTCCATTTTGCTTGTGCACTATATTTAAAATATTAAAATACTTTGGTGGCACGTTATTTTCACTTGCATCTATAGTCATGATCTTATTCACAAAAATCCAACTTGCTAGTCTATTCTAGATGTTGTTGGTATTGTTAATGTTGTTTTGGATTCTATCATGGTTAGAGTACTTACGTAGATGCAATAGATTGTATCCCACGGTGCTTGGATGCTTTGTGCCTTAATAACCATGGTATTCAATTTGTTAATGATCATGGTGCTCTAATATGTTTTGTGAATTTTTTTACATCAAACACCTACTTACGAGCTTTGGCAGGTGACACTCCTGGGTACTTATCATCTGTTTTGGATGAGTTGATGCAACATGATGCTTCTTTGTGGGGTCCAGTGGTGGATGTATTGATTGAAATTTTAAATACTATTACAAAACTTGGATCTGGAATTGAAATGTCTTTCTTGTTGCACGATTCAACCAGTTATTATGCACCCGCTCCCATGGAGACTAATGTAGAACATAAAACATTTATTTAAGTGGATGGAGATGAATCATCGAGGGAAACATCTAACATGGGAGTTGATAATTCTATAAAATAATTGTCTTCAAACATGGAATCCTTTATACCATATTTTTTAAGCAATGCTACACTTATCTTAGAGAGTATTCTTCATAATACAAATAGATGTGGGATTTTCATTGAGAAAAAGGGTATAGAGGACCTACTGCAACTATTTGATTTACATATATTACAATTCACATTTGCAAGTGTCCATAATATTTCCTTTTCCTTTAAAAAAATTTCACCACAACACTCATCTTCTCTCACAAGGCTTGTCTACATTACTTTGAGAGAACACATGAGACCTACAATTGAATTCATGGATTTGTTGGCTAGAACAAATCTAGAAGATATTGAGGGATCACAACACATGAGAATTTTGAGATGTATTTCCAATATAGAGAGTGTTTTATACTTTTCAAAACATATACTAAAAAGTACAACTACAATGATGTCTGAAGTTGGTTATGGAGAAGCAAATATGCTAAAGGATGTGGGGAAGTTGTACAAACAAATAATTTGGAAGATATATCTTGTTAGTAATTCAAAAGTAGATGTGAATAAGGAGGTTGAACAAGGACCTGGAAATGAATATTGGCACCAAATGCAGTAGGTACAAAAGTTGACAGTGATCCCAACACAGTTTCAATTGTTCAATATGTGAACCTAGTGTGTGTGAGGAATGGACTTGGTAAAGGATGTGGAGAAGTTGTACAAAGAAATACTTTGGTAGATATCTCTTGTTAGTGAGTCAAAATTAGATGCAAATAAAGAGGTTGAACAAGGACCTAGAACTAAATATTGGCACCAAATGTAGCAGGTACAAAATTTGACAATGATCCCAACACAGTTTCAATTATTCGGTATGTGAACCCAGTGTGTGTGAAGAATTGAACTACTTCTCACTGGTCCATTGAACCAGAATATATTTATGTGATACAAGTAGGATCGCATCACCATAGAATAAGTGTTACGGAGAGAAATTCCTATGGCTTGGGGTACCACAACAGACAGCTTGACTCCAGAAATCAATCCTTTCCAATATGCAATAGAAATTAAATGTCTAACAACACTAAAGGATCAGACCTCATACCTTATTCTGGATGGTTGAAGTAGATCCCCATTGAGCTTTCCAATCTTCATCTTGAATTGATAGATTACTTCCTCAACAACAACTTAACAATATAAGCATTCTATATATCATGGTGTTAGATCTATTCTAGCATATATAATCAATAATGTACAAGCATTTGACATAATCCCATGGATAAAATATTCATTCAAACATACATTATTGGACAGGAAAAGATATTTCTATTAATATAAATTAGATATTACAAGATACAACCTTTGACGGCACGTCCGCGAACCGGAGAAACTGAATCTCCCACTTGGGCCTCCACCACCTCAATCCTCCATCTCTCGATAGCAAGCTCACAAAAAAAAGGAAATCTTGGGAAGAACACACTAGTGATCCAAGGGACAAAGGGATGCAGACTCAAGCATAAGTTTTGGCAACAATGGACTATAGTGTCTTTGCTCTCAATTCTCTTTTATGCCTTCAATGTACCAAGGGGTTCCTTATATAGCTTTTCAAAGGGGTAATGAAAGGTCGAATCCGAGCGATCTCAAGGCATAGGGAAGGCCAAGAGTCAAATGAGTCAGATCCATGTCAAGGAAAACTCCAAAAGGATTTGGATTATGCACACATCCCAATGTACGCGGTTTTAGAGGTCAAACCTGCGTATATACACGCCTATAGGTTTAAAAGTCACATGTATCATTTTTAATATGTTTTTAGGGATGATAAAGGAAACATCAAAGGACAAAAAATGGTCCATGGGGTCTAAGGAGTCTGCAGCGGGACAAGGGAAGGCCATACAAAGTGTGATTCACCTGGAGTGGTGAAATCAACTATAACAGATGCCCCCTAATGTGTGAGGTTAGAGGGGTCATACGATGGTCGAAATACATTATAAGTCCATCCCAGAAGTGGAGTGATGAAGGATCCCAAATGGAAGACCAGCCACCCAATCAACATAGTACAATAATACAACTCTGCATATAACTGCAAATACATATAGCAGTCCCGGATACATAAGAGTACAATGGCCATGAATAGGCATGATACATGATATCACATATGTGGTCATAGCCACGTACAAAATACATAGATTAGAATCTCCATGATGAAGATATACATAGGACCATGATCTCCATAATGGTTGAAGATATAACAGATCAAGATATCCATAGTGGCTGGAAATATCAGACATATACTGGAATCAAGTCACGAGAGCTGAAATCTCATGAACACTGGCATGATCAAGGAGGTAGCATATAAGAGATGCCACCAATATGGAAGTATTCTACACAAACCGCTACGAGTACATGTCCTACTATGTGAATAGAGGTGTCTACATCGAACATAGTAGTCCATCATCTGATTACTGGTCATTAATGTATACCATTAACAGATGCGAGATCACCCACCAATAACGCAAATGGGAATCAAGGTACTAGAGTGCAAACTAACAAGTGCGAATAAATGTGTTGAGGTTGAACACTTGAGAGGATCCATCGATGAGGGGACATTGATGTATTCCCAAGAACTGTCGATGGCGAGAGAACCTGCCACTGATGACTGCAAGTCTCAAGGCACTCAAAAGGACTCTAGATTCCAATCCCAGAATAAATGATCTGAAGTCGATGGGATGAAATCCGCTGGAAGGAGGGAATTAAGGAATCCCCCATCATCCAACACGAGGTACTCAACAAAGCTGTATAATGCGGAAGGACTTGATCATAAGGTGTACGAACCAGTAACTGTACCGAGAATGGCCGACATGCAAAATCAAGATAACTGAGGAATGGTTGACTCATGCTTCAACTTCCTTCGAACAAGATCATAACGACGTATGGTGACTGAATGAAGGCAGCATAGACTCGATATACAAACTGGGACATCTCTGTGACACAGGAGGCATCAATAGAGGCTCCACAGGGACTGGAAGCTCAACCAGTCAGTGGAGATAAACTCAGATAAACGAGTATAGCTCCTAAAGTCAAACTATAACCCAACCAATGGATGTGATATACAGTGTTTTGTTCGAAGGAGACACGACTCGACAGCTGCCATAGATAACATCTTTCCTTGTCCGTCTTTTTGGTTTTTTGATTTTTTTTTGGACTTTTTCAATTATTTAAAAAGCTTGAAAAAGAATAAAATGGATTTATAGTTACAGACTAGGAAGAGACAAGTGTCATAAGGGAAAAAAAACTAGTTCCAAGGAGTGGAACATACCTATTCTCAATGCAAGGATACATGTGTAGGATATCGACACTCGGGGGAGAATCCCCTCCCGGTAAAAAGGGAAACAAGCTCCGAAGGATATATAAAAAATGGCTCTGCATGGCTAGACATGAGACAAGATCGGGCTATATGGATGAAACGCAATGTCAGGGGAGCTGGCATAAAGCTCAATAAGGCAGGCAAAGCTCATGATAATGCATTCGCAACTTGACATGAGGGAGTCCTGAGGGAAATAAGCCAGCAAAAGATTAAGAGGAGTATAAGGCTCTTGCGAAATGTCATGGAGATACTATACAACGGAATCCCGGACCTAAGAGAGGACTCACAGCATGGGTACCAAATGCAAAGGGGAGCTAACTAGGGCACCCGTGTATAGGAAAGCTCTACCATTCACATAGTACCACTTCTAACAACAACATGAAGGTTCCATGATACCATGGAATGGGTTTGTACCTAAGGTTAAGATGGAATGGTCATAAGGCAATGCATAAGTGCAAGCGGATGTGAAATCCTAACCTATATGCCAGTTTAGACACAATACCTATGATAGGAACGAATGGGTCGAAACCTCTATGAGAGTGTACAAAAATAGGACCCTACATGACAACCATATTAGTCCAAAACAACCCAAAATAGTCAATAAAGAATCCAAAATATAGGATATAGGGAGGAATGATCATTACAAATGCACCCAAAGGAAACAATGCGGTGAACTATGGGACATAAAAAAGGAAAGTAAAGTGTAGACCCAGCGTTCACGTATCCACTACCACCCCCATGAGGGTGACCACTGGTGTAAAGACTGAGTGAAGGGAATAAAAATCCTCCATAAATGGAGTAGAGGATGGAATATGACCATTCCCAAATCTATGAGCACGGTAAGTGGCTGTGATGCCCCCAAGTCTGACACCAGGGTCCGTACTAGGACTAAGGATGGGTGATATGATACCAGGCATGCCAAAAATAAAAGGACCATCAAGAGAGCATAAACATACTCAAGTAACCACGATCCCAAAGGCCAACTAGCACACAAAGAGCATACTCCTAAGAAAATCTACAGCCAAAATACAAGCAAACCAAGGGGAGGATATGTGAGCTCCCGAATGCAGTAGGTATGTCTCGCCTAGGAGAGGCTCGAAACTCCCATACACTACAAGCGAAGGTCTGTAACCAATTATAGTGGCCCTCAGCTTCAACGCATAAAGCGACTATGCTGTCCGACCTCTACCTGGCTGGGACACCTACAGAATAACCCCTGCAAAGTACCCCCTCGATATCCTAGGTAAGGCCACTAAGGTCACCTCAATGTAATCAATGCTCAAGTGGATAGTCGTAGGCAGGATTGACCGTATGGGCAGGGTAGCAAAGCCTGAAACTCTTGAAAGAGCCCCCAGATATGAATACAATCCTGGAAATATCTCTGGTGCTACTCAGTTATGACTAGGGGTCATCCCAATCAATAACTGCTCACACTGCCTCATGATTAACTCCCTTTTGAGAGGATGATCCTGAGAAACACTAATTATACCAAGGATTTCACTATCTCACCTGGACATACACATACATGTTGTTGTTTAGTGGTCTTGGAGAATTTACTGACAATAAACTATTCCAAGACCCTAAAATCTAATCTTGTTGGTGCACCCTATAAAAGAAAAGAGTGTAGTTCATTTTAATTAAGCGTTGATTTTAATTGGCTATAATTACTCAAAGGGAAATGATCGTGCAACTAATGATATTATGACTCAGCAGTGAAGTAAATATGCACACCATAACAAACAATGCTAAGTGCAATCTTTGTCAAACGAAAAATAGGGTATGCAACTACATGAGATGCATAAATATATATTCCTTTCCGAATGCCAATGCAATCCTTCCTATATGAAAGCCTAAATACAACTCTCATCCAAGCAATCCAATGCAAGTAACTCGTCAAATCCATATCTAAGATGCAACTAAGAGTGCAACTAATTTGTATTTTTCAATATAAAATAATGAAAAATGCAATAAAAGTCATCTAAAACTCTCAGTCTCTACAGCAAGTATAAAAGACAAGCCTAGCAAGACACCGAGACAAAAAAGAGTAATGCACTAATAGCAAAACAAAAAGGATAAATGACTCAAACTATTTTCAAAGAAAAATCAATGAAAAATTGGTCTCTGGTCACAAAAGAAGCATCCAACCGACAACATCAGACCCAAGGAAGACCCAACCACACTCACAACCCACCCAACAACTTCCCACGACATCAAATTTCACCAAAACGGAGGATGTACGCAATTGTTTAAAGAACAACTGCGTATATACATGACTTTTGGCCAAAAACCTGCGTGTATACGTGGATTTTGGCCAAAAACCTTCTGTATATGCGACTTTTGGCCAAAACTCCACGTATGTACGCGAGTTTTGGCCAAAAACCTGCGTATACAGAGAAGGCAGTGGTAAAAAGCAGGCCAAAGGTCAAACTAATAAAGGGGAGTGTCAATGGATGAACATACTATAAAATGCAACACATAAACAAGGAGAAACAAAGAGCAATTCAAGAATATCAAGCCCATTATGCCCGTAAACCCCTAAATAAAAATAGGGAACATCCCCAGCGGAGTCGCCAATTCTATTACAGAGAGAAGTTCCTATGGCTTGGGGTACCACAACAGACAACTTGACTCCAGAAATCAATCATTCCCAATATGCAATAGAAATTAAATGTCTAACAACACTAAAGGATCAGACCTCGTACCTTATTCCGGACGGTTGAAGTAGATCCCCATTGAGCTTTCCAATCTTCAGCTTGAATTGATAGATTACTTCCTCAACAACAAGTAAACAATACAAGCATTCTATATATCATGGTGTTAGATCTATTCTAGCATATATAATCAATAATGTACAAGCATTTGACATAATCCCATGGATAAAATATTCATTCAAACATGGCATTATTGGACAGGAAAAGATATTTATATTAATATAAATTAGAGATTACAAGATACAACCTCTCACGGCACGTCTGCAAATTAGAGAAACTGAATCCCCCACTTGGGCCTCCACCACCTCAATCCTCCATCTCTCGATAGCAAGCTCACAAGCAAAAGGCAAGCTTGGGAAGAACACACTAATGCTCCAAGGGACAAAGGGATGCAGACTCAAGCATAAGTTCCAGCAACAATGGACTATAGTTTCTTTTCTCTCAATTCTCTCTTATGCCTTCAATGTACCAAGGGGTTCCTTAAATAGATTTTCAAAGGGGTAATGAAAGGTCGAATCTGAGCGATCTCAAGGCATAGGGAAGGCCGGGAGTCAAATGAGTTGGATCCATATTAAGGAAAACTCCAAAAGGATTTGGATTATGCACACATCCCGATGTACGCGGTTTTAGAGGTCAAACCCACGTATAGTATGCGCTTATAGGTTTAAAATTCGTGTGTATCATTTTTCATATGTTTTTGGGGATGATCAAGGAAACATCAAATGACAAAAAATGGTCCATGGGGTCTAAGGAGTCTGCAGCGGGACAGGGGAAGGCCATACAAAGTGTGATTCACTTGGAGTGGTGAAATCAGCTATAACAATAAGGGGCACAATTTTTTAAGTGGATGGTAATTAAAGGCTTAATCAATCGATTGAGAGATGATTTTTAGAGGTGTTACCCCCGTGTTTCCCATAGGGTGTTCACTTAATTTTTCATGAGGGTTTATGGGTTCGTTCCCGAGTTTTCTCGGAAATTATAAAGTATGATTTTTTATTTTTCTTAGTTTTAAATAAACTCTCAGAGATCCATGCCACCTATGGACAATGAAAGGAAATGAAAAACCCTTGCACCTCATATCTTAGTAGTTTTCGGCCCTATACCAACAAGTTAAAACAATAATTAAGCGAATATGGGTATTTTTTTGAAAATTATTGGGTGTATTTCACCTTTTAGCAACATCGACATTCAATTTGGGCCATTTTTGTGGATGCAAGGAAGTTATGGGCACAATTTAGGACTATCCATGATTTCCTCTTAGAGTGGACAATGGAAAAATATGAGGTATGAAAAAGCTAAGAGAAGAAATCTTGGATACGTTGAGTGGATTTTGTGCCTCATACATGTTAGGATTTATAATCCTCCCTTGTTTGAACTAGTCTATTAGATTATATTTTCCTAACTTAGGAATCATTAATTAATATTAGGTCCACTATCACCATTGGGTCCACTTAGTCTATTTGGTGGCACTAGTACCAGTTGCTAGAGTGTGGGGAACACATATAGAGGTTAACTTCAATTGAATGCACCTTCATGCATCATTTTATGTGCCTCTAAGACCAATCCCTAAAATTTAGGATCCACTGGGACTGCTGACACCAACCTCCTTCAGTTGTTTGTAGTTGGTAACTAGTTAAACTCATATATGTTCCAGTTACATTTAGCTAGATATCCTCCAGTTCAGTTAACACTAGTATTGCATGGATTTATGTGGCTAGGAGCATATTCTCACCTACTTCTCACCTACCACATTGGTTTAATTGGTTTAACTAGTTATAACTAACTGAGAGACTGGATTAGACATTTGGAGTTAGTCTAGTGAGATATGACAATGATTTAGACACTTATAGTTGGCCATGCAGTAAGAATGAGTTGGATTATCCTTTATGTAACACTACTGTATACTACTAGGATTAATAAATCTTATACTGCCATTATACTGACCAATACTTATCTGTTTCCTGTGAAATTTGTCTTGTTCAATGTGTATTATTCATTCCTTTACAATGAATAATAATACAATCTAATTGCACTAATTTCCTGAAGATCAATGGAACAATAATTCAAATATGGTATCAAAGACTACTTAGGAAAGCAACAAGTCTGTCCAATCTCCATTGTACACTAGAACCAGCTGGGTTTCCACATAAGTCCCACAAAGTGTGCATTGCTAACTCTGGATTCGTTTAGAGAAGTCTCAGTGGGTGCGACGAACCCTGAGAAAGTGTACATGTCGAGATTGAAGGCTTGATTCTGACATATTGTGAATTGTTTTTGGTTTTGCAATGATATTTTGCAGGTACAACTTCATATGGATTCGATATTATCAGTTCCTCTTCTTACTGCTTTCACAAGATATTCAGAATGGAAATTGAAGATGATTTCATCTCTAAAGAGAGAAGGTCTCTATGAGGTATCTATTTGACTCGGTAAAAAGCATTATGAAGTTGAGAATGTCTATCTAAATGATGGTGATATATATTTTGGAACAATATGTCATGCCTTTTCTCCAAGCTTGTGCTACCTTATTGATTCTACTGAATACCAAAAGGATCTCTGGACATAATTGGATAGAACCTTTGGGAAGCACAATGAGGATCATTATAGAAATTTGGAGAGAACACCCAAAAACAAAAAACTAATTTATTCAAAATTGTCAGCCTCTATTATCTCTAATGAAGTTTTTCAAGATGAAGAAGAAGCAGACTCTTCCACATAGTCAATTCGAGTTGAATAAAGTCTCCTTGGAGTGACCCCTTCTCCTGCTGCTCCAAAAGCTTATGATATCTATGATATCTCATATTCTCATATGGCTGATCCAGAAGAAGAAATTTGAATCTCTATTATTGAATAAAAACTCTCCTTCCATTCTATTCAAACATTCTCTAGTGATTCTTCTATTTTAAATTATGTGGATAGTTTACGAGTGATTGCTTCAGAAAATCAAGAGAAATTTGATTTCTCTCTCTCTAATGTTGATACTGCTGTGCATAAAAGTAAAAATTTGGATTTTTTGGAAATAATATCATATTGTAGAAGTTATCCATTCACTCTCATTGATCTAGAGCTTCCAACAAATTCCTACATGATTGCATGCACCAATACTCAGAATTTTGTTGAAGAAGGAGAAAAATGTGCATCTACCATCTCGGTGGAGCACTTGGAGCCATTGTTCCACACTCTTGGATATGATATGAAATTATCTGGATATGATATGATGTTACTTGGTTCAATTTTTAAGTTTCAAGAGCCTCCAGTAATACATGTAGCTGTTCTCATCAATTTTGGTGTGAAAAATAAAGTGCCAAAAGTCTCTTTCAAAATTGTTGTTGGTGATTTGATGTTAATTTTCTCTCATGAGTTTGATGATATTATATTTTGTAAATATTTGGATATTTTGGAAAGAATATCATATTTTAGTGTTATCCATTCAATCTCTTTGATCTTGAGATTCCAACAAATTCCTACATGATTGCATCCACTAATATTCAAAATTTTGATGAAGAAGGAGAAAACTATGCATATACCATTTCAGTGGGGCACTTGGAACCTTTTTTCAATACTCTTGGATATGATATGAAATTTTTTTTTTTGAGTTTTAATTTTCAATATCCTCTAGTCATTCTTGTAGCCGTTCTCATCAATTTTGGTGTGAAAAATCAAGTACTGCAAGTCTCTTTCAAAACTGTTGATGAGTATTTGATGTCGGTTTTCTCTTATGAGTTTGCTAATATTATATTTTGTGGATGATTGGTTATTTTTGAAGCTATATCAGATTATGGAGCTCAAGAATTTTCTCTTCATAGTCCCAGAGCTTCTCTACCTTTCTATTCGATCACATGCTCATCTCATCACATAACTAGTAAAGATGGAGACATTCTGTATTCGCTTGGACACTTGCTCCTATTACTTGGAGCTAGTTTTACCTCACATGGTTTGATGTTCAAGGCTGAAATATATCAGTTTCTTTGGTTTTCCTCACATGGTTCGAATTCTCAAGAAATTTCTCTCTCTCATCAGTTGGTCTCAATTCCACTGCATGGGTTCAATTTTCATCTTGCAACTATCTATGTTCCTAATTCAGTTGAGCATATTATTATTCTTCCAAAGAAGAAAATTAATCCAGACATAATCATTTAGTTTGTATTCATAGGTTCACATGAATAGTCTCACGATGTTTCTACACAAAATAACCAAGATACTCCATTTGCTACTGCATAGAGCTACAAATTACAACAACATTTTCAGAAAGTTTTATTCAAAACTTCTATTTCATGTTCCTTGTTATTATGAGGGGGGGATTTCCCATGATTTTTCCCCTATTTACTCNGATTTAAAATCCTAGTTGTCCATTTAGGATTAAAGGGGGGGCGGGGGGTAAGGGGGGGGTGGTGTGGAGGTGGTAGGATTTATAATCCTCCCTTATCCGAACTAGTCTATTAGATTATATTTTCCTAACATAGAAGTCATTAATTAATATGTCCCCCCTAGAACCATTGGGTCTTCTTGGTCTATTTGGTAGCACTAGTACTAGTAACTAGAGTGTGGGGAACACATTTAGAGGTTGAATGAAACTAACTGGACCTTCATGCATCAGTTTATGTGCCTATGATACCAATCCCTCCAATTCAAGAGCCACATGGAGTGTCGACACCAACCTCCTTCAGTTGTTGGTAGTAGGTAACTAGTTAAGCTAAGATATGCTTTAGTTACATTTAGTTAGATATCCTCTGTTTTAGTCAGCACCAATGTTTCATGGTTGCATGTGGGTAGGTTCCTATTCTCACATAATTTTCACCTACTTCTCACCTACTTCTCCCCTACTACATTAGTTTAACTAGTTTAATTGATTATAACTGATCGAAAGACTAAATTAGACATTTTGAGTTAGTCTAGTGATCTCTGATAGTGATTTAGACACTTCTAGTTAGCCATACAATTAGATTGAGTCGGTAGATTTGAATCATATCCACATGATTCGAATTCTCCTTTATGTAACACTGTTGTATACTGCTGGGATTAATGAAGTTTATACTGTACTTATACTGAACAATACTTATATGTTTCTTGTGAAATTTGTCTTGCTCAGTGTGCATTATGCATTCCTTTACACTGCATAATAATACAATCTAATTGCACTCATTTCCTCAAGATAAATGACACAATAATTCAAACAATACCAGGATTATACCTCCAATGATGATCTAATATGGAAAACAACAACACCTTTTGGACACAATTGGGGGGGACTTTGTGCAATAGTAATGAAGAATCATCTATGTAACTTGGGAATTGTGACAACCATATGAGGCCACATACCAAAATAAGATTATGTTCTATGCATAGTTTGGGCACTATTTATCACTTGATCTTGCATTTGGATAAGCTGTAGCTTATTGCATATGTTTAAAGGTAGAAGCAATATTTCATGCTTGAATCATGAAATTCCCCTCCTAAGGTTTACATACTTTACCATCGTTGAAATCCTTGGCTAGGTGAAGAAACTCAATGCTGCAAGGACCCTCGTCTCTAAAATTCCCAACAAATGAGTCTAGTTGAATGAGGATGTCTTCAACAAACTGGTCAAGAGAAATGACAATATGGGGATTGCAATGTAGTCTGTTAATCTCTTTGATAAAATGAAGGAATTAGGCGTGAAGCACACTATATTGGGATACAATAATTTCTGTATTTCTTTGATAAGGAGTGGGAGGTCTGACATGGCAAAGCGATACTACAATAGGATGTTGGAAGATGGCCATCCTCTACATCCATCTACCAAAATTTAGAAGTCACTTTTCCCTATCGCAATTAGATACTTGTTTTCAAAGAATTAGAATGTTCTCAGGGATTTTACAATTAAGATGCTCTGCATTGTTCCTTTAAGTCATTGTTTCAAGGGTGATTCTTCATTGGCAAGGATGGTTGAACTAAAGTGATTTGTAGAAAATATCAAATCAAAATCAAAAGTGGATAGGAAAATACCAAATTCAAACAGAGTGGATGGAGAAAATTGTTGCATCTGTTATGATTGTGAAATTGACACACTATTTCTTTTGTGCAACCACAAGCCTTTTATTCAATGTATTTCATAGAAACTATTGAAAAAGAAATGTTATTTTTTTTGTAATTCCATTGATTCTGAGGTTTTTTCCACGTAAAGTATCCTTTCAACAGATGATGGTCAGTATAGAGGCTCGAGTGGAACAAATACACTGTTGGATAAAGCTGTAATTTTAACTAGGCAAGATCCAACATAAAACAAGATTTTTATTTCATACTTTGGTGGGTGATGTGTACCTTAAATTGTACAATAAAGTCTATGAAAATACTATATATATATATCAATCCTCTTCCATTTATGATAATCAGTCCTCTTTAGCAGTGAGGTTTGCATGGTTTTCCCTGTAGATAAACTAGGCAACATTTCCATAGGAACCAAATCAATGGGCATGGTGTTGCCTTTTCTTAGATTCGTACTCAAATTGATGGCTGAATTCAAAATGTGGCATCCTTATCATTCATGGTTTATGCTAGATTACATACCTCCCTTTAACATGGACACCTATATTACATGCTTCCCTCATTACAGATCACACTTCCCTCAGCTTTTGCAGATTGCAATTTCATCAAACATCATTTGGGATTCTCCTAGTCATAGTGTTGTTGTGTGTAACTTTCCTATTTTTTCATCGTCATCTCCCTCACACCATTGTTGGATGTACACATGTCCTACTATATTTGTTTTTATAGTTTCATAATTTTAACAAGTTTTCTATATCTCATATGTATGGATAATCCCTACCCTTTGTGCACCTAGATTGATCACCGTTTGTGTTGAAAGTAACACTTAGATCAATGGCCATTTGATGTTAATTTATGTTTTATGTTTTTCTGTGTATTAGGGTATCAATCAGTAGATAATGTATCTGGATTATAGTGGGTTCAATCCTATGATAAATATAGTTGATTCACAAGAGTTGAAACAAAGGATATTGGTTCTAGTAACTGGATCACTTACCTTTGGAAATTGGAACACGCACATTCACACAGTATTTTTTCCTAGTTCCTTGGGAGAAGGGGAAATTTGTATTGAATGAAATATTTAAGTATGTCTATGGATAAAAAAACAAACCAAACGAAAACCTTGTTTTGATAAAATTTTAAGTATAACATACAATTGAATTTCATGTCTTAGAGCCAGGTAACATGATTATAATTTTATTTTTTTTTGCATTGTTCCCTGTATATATTCAAAGAACTAGCTTTCACTATTATATTTTTTATTTTTCCCTGTATAGTTGTCGAGGATGAACTAGTAGGTGAGAATGGTGTGATCGAGCAATCCATAACCATGGTGGAGAATCATGTTGTTGAGGAGGTACATAGTTACAATTAGTAGATAGAAATACAAGAAGGCTCAACTGACAAAATAGAATCAACAATTTATCATCTCCCTCCTGCAGTTCGTAATGAGGGGACACCTGCTCATGAAACTCTAGTTGTAATCCAAGATGCATGAAAAAAATATTATGCTTCAATTGTAAGCTCTATCCAATCCAATTTAAGGTTATTTTCTCCAACCCTAGATTACAAGATTGTCACTAAATATCTAATGGACATTTTTGGATGTAAACAAGTTAGAGTAATGAAAGAAAATGCACCCATATAATATCAATGTAATATGTAGTAGTAGAGCCTCCTATAGAATTAATTCATGTAATATCAAGCATGGACACGTAGTAAAAATCAATGGTTAAAGTTTCCCATCATGCATGACTGCTATACTCACCTACAACCATGTCTTTTCTCTCAAATCTACTATATTCCCTTCAAAATTTTTAATTTTTGGGTTTGCACAATCTATTAATGGTAATGGTAATGAACATCAAGAGAAATGTCCACTTGGTGTAAAATATGCATGAGAATTAATGGTAGTCTCCAAAGTATATGAGAGGTGAAAAAACAACTTACATAACTTCTGACAATTGAAAAGGGATTATGACAACTAACATAATTTTCATACAAGTACATTCATCCCATGCTCCCATAACGACATGAAAATATTTTTCCCACCAACCTCACACATTCATTCAAACATGCATGACCTAGGGTGCGAGAATCAGCTAGAGGAAGGATTAACCGACCCTTTTTCAAACTTGCACTTGGGGTAAAGAATCATCTAGAGGAAGGATCAACTAACCCGTCCTCTTAATGTGCCTATGGGGGAAAGAGTCAACTACATAAATAATTGGCTGGACATTATTGAAATGTGCACTCGGGGGAGAGATTCACCTTGAGGATGAATCAATCAAACCTTCCTCAAATGTGCATCTATGGGTGAGTATCTCCTAGAGGAAGGATCATTCAACCTTTCCTTGAACATACACTAGGGGGCGAGCATCACTTAGTGGAAGGATTGGCCAACCCTTCCTGAAATGTGCACTTGGGGGTAGGATTCACCTAGAGGAAGGATCTACTACCCATTCTTCAAACATGCACTTGGGGGTGAGAATCACCAAAAGGAAGTATCAACTGACCCTTTTTAAAAACTTTCACCTGGGGGAAAACATAACCTAGAGGAAGGATCAATCAACCCTTCCTCGAACATGAACTTAGGGGAAAATCTCACCTAGATAAAGCATTATCCAACCCTTTCTTAAACATGCACCTTGGGGAAAGAATCATCTAGAGAGTGTATTTGATGACCCTTATAGTATATAGTTTATGTCTTTTGTTTAGACCAAAAAATTTTTATTCCACTTTTTTATGTCATTTTTCCTCTCCCAATATTTTTTTTCCTCCAATATACTTCGTTGCAATTCTTTCATTATGTTTTATTTATTTGGAATTTCCTCTCCATATTCTATGTTAGAAATTTTTTATTTTGTTTTGAATAACACCTTATTGTTGTTTGGATATCATAAACCCACTCATAACTTAGGATAAAATATTTAATCATTATTTGATTAATTACCTACCCGTTAGCTAGATAGTTGTCATCCACTTGCACTACAAAGTCAACAATTTCCATCTATACCATGAGATTTCTTTAATTCTGATTATGGTTTGATATTGACAACTTTATTGAATCCCATAATTAGTAACTGCGCTTTCTTGTAGATTCTTCCTTATTATGCTTTTATCCATCTTTTTTGTGGATACGGTAAAACTATTTAACTAGGAAGATTGTATCTTTTGTAGCCAACCCATCCTCCATGAATTTCTCTAATTTTCTATGATTATCATTTTTTTTCATCACTCTTGAAAAATCACTCATGATTTTTCTAATTCGTGAGGTCCTTGACTGATATTGGAAGTGCTTTAGCCACCTATGGAGGTTTATCATGTTTGGTAAGTCTACATTTCTGACCTTTATGAGTTGTCTCAATAAAACTTGATTTTACCTACGAGGGATGTACTATTGATGTACACTATTATTCATAATTATTCAATGTAAGGATATAATCTAATATTCATCTCTTCATTCATGTGATTCAGTCTCCTTTCTTCTTTCTATTTTTCCTATGTATGCTTGTGAGAATTATCTTAGTAGCAAGATCAATTTCCAGTGCTTCTTCTTACCATATTTGATCATAAAATTGGAGCTAATATTTCTACATGGTATCAAAGATCTCCTACATGGTATTAGAGCACAATTTTTCTCAAGTTCTACATATTTGAGGTGTGCATCCAGTCTCCTATCCCTCTCTGAAGAAGAGCTTTCCTAGCTTACAAGATTTTTCTCCTACTTTTATTTTTGCAGGTTGTAGAGAGTTTCTCTTTGAGCACATCAACATCTTAGTATGGATTCTTATTCAACTATGATCCTGACTCCCTTCAAATATCATGAATGAAAATCTAAAATTGGCATTCTATTGTGCATTATGGGGCTCGATAGAGTTTTTATGGCATTGGAGAATTAACCAAATTCTCTGGTTGAGAAAGCTAAGTGGAATAATAGGTTGTATGAAGCCTCTGTATTGATTTTCATCTCTATTTCTCCTGATATAATATTTCATATATATGGTTTTACCACTACAAACCAAGTGTGGACAAAAATTGGGCCGCTTTTTGGAGTTCAAGATGAGCTAAGAGCACATCAGTTGGAGATTGAGTTATTCTCACCGAGTCCAAGAAATATCGAATGTATTGAGGGTTTCTTAAAAAAATTCAAGTCACTTGATTATTGTTGGATTAAAAGTAAATATGATCAATTAATAATTTCCATTCTATCTAAATTGGGTCATGATTACTCAGTTTTGTGTCTACTTTGCATGCTGCTAGGCTTGTTGTTTCTAATTAGAAAATGCCTTCTTTAAATACATTTGTTGATTCACTAACAAAGGAGCAAGATGAATTGATCCATATGGGTGATATTATATATTTAAATGGAAAGTATCATGCTATTATGGTTCAAGGAATCAATAATTCCCAATCAAAAGAGAAGCAAATTGTGAGAGAGAAGAAGCCAAAGTCAGAAATTGAAGATGAAGATTTGAAGCCTATCGATGAAGATTCAATGAAGAATGTCAAGAATAAAGGGCGCACATCCAAGTTTTATTATTGCAGAAATGGATTTATCTCAGAGAATAAATGTTTCAAGAATAATATGGAAACCATGTCTTAGCTTCTTGATAAGCACAAGATCGAAGTTCCATATGAGTTAGAGAAGCCTCTTGATTCTTTAGAACATTGTCATAGTGCGTAGTTCCAAGGTGATATAATTTATTCCTGGAGTGCCAAAGTAATTTCCTCATGTATATGATATATATTTAGTATCTAATATATCAGAATCATAAATATCATATCCTTTAATTGAGAATCCTCCTATCAGTCTACTACAATCATATCCCAAAAATTGTCAGTTTTCACTAGATAGTGACTTGTCTTTGAGCAGCTCTTCCTCATTTCATTCACAAGATTATACAACTTATTTAGAAGATTGTTTGAAGTATGGAATGAATTTAATGACAAAATTCATACCACCATCCATACTGTCTACCATACCTCCAAATAATCCTAAGTCTATACAAATCCAAAGTTCACTAGTTGATTCCTCATTGGTCTCTTATGCAGTGTTACTTATATAACATGGTTTTAAGTCTTGCCTATATTTCCGTGTTTGGTTATACATGAACTTAGTAATATTTGGAATGATATTATCCATATTTTATTATATTATAAACACTTATGGTTCATATCTCAAGTCCATTCATCATTCATATTTTTACACTCATCAGTTTCACTAGTTGCTCATGGTTTTTCTAGTCTAGCCCTATATCCTCATGGAGTCACTGAAGCCTTTGTTTTTGTTGTTCCATATGTTAATGTTTGTGATATATAATATTTTTATCAGCCTCATATCATATATGGGATGTTTCTACACCATATTCGAGTAATGACATGTGTTTCACATCACAATTTTGCAACTATTCAAGGAGTTGAGTGTGTAAGAAATTGTCTTAATTTTGTACTCTTTGGAAAGGAGTATGCACATATATATTTTCCAAATAATATTGTGTTCGCAGGTCATATTTTTTCAGCAGCAGGAAGAATTCATATAATTATCCTACTTCATCATATGATGAGATACCAGGAGTCTCTCCTCTTTCTTCTTCCAGATTCTACACTCCAGTGCATAATCATGGAGTGTACACGCCTCTTCATCAAGTCCTTCACCAGAAGTAGTTAATTCATCTTATTCAAGTTAATTTAAATATATTTTTAAGACATATTGTTTAGATTTTGTGCCTTTTAGTTTCTTGAGGGAGGATTATCCCCATGTGGTTTTGCCTCTTTCGTCACTTTTCTGAACATAATAATTTTTAAAGGGTGACCATATCCTTGATATTGGGCCCTATATACAATTATATTTTTGAAATACCATCATAAATTTATACTTAAAGGGAGGTTTTGGGATATAATAAACCTATTCATAACTTGGGATAAAATATTTAATCATTATTTGATTAATTACCTACCCACTAGCTAGATAGTTGGCATCCACTTGCACTACAAAGTCAACACTTGCCATCTATACCCCAGGAATGATTTAATTCTCATTATGGGTTTAATTTGACCACTTCATTGACTCCCTGAATCAGTCACTACACTTTCCTGCAGATTTTTCCTTATTATGCCTTTATCCATCTTTTTTGTGCATATGGTAAATTTAGTTAACTACGAAATTGGTATCGTTTGTTGACAACCCATCCTCCATGATTTTCTCTCCATTTTATAGGATTAGAATATTTTTCCATCACTCTTGAAAAATCACTCATGATTTTTCTAATTTGTGTGGTCCTTGACTGATTTGGGAAGTGCTTTAGCCACCTATGGGGGTTGTCATATTTGGTAAGTCCTCCTTTCTAATATTTATGAGTTTTCTCCATACAAATAGATTTTACCTATGAGGGATGTACTAATTATGTACACTATTATTCATAATTATTCAATGGAAGGATAGACTCCAATATTCATCTCTTCATTCATGTAATTCAGTCTCTTTTCTTCTCTCTATTTTTCTTGTGTATGCTTATGAGAATTATCTTAGTAGCAAGATCCGTTTCCTATGATTCTCCTTAGCATATTTTCTCATATAATTGGATATAATATTTGTACATGGTACCAGGGCTCTCCTACAATTGTTGCACATGCTTTGTCCTTTGTCCTCTTAAATAATAATTTTTTTCTTCATTCTGACTTCCTTCCAATTGTTTTCATGTATTTTCTTGTTGAGAAATTGTGTCTCCTATTATAGTTTAGAATTTTTTATTTTGTTTTCTCTAACAATTTTTAATTCCAATTGTTTATGTAATTTTTCCTCTTCCAATATAATTATTTTCTTCAATTTTGAGACTAGTTTTTGGACTAGTAAAAAACCCGAACTTCCACAGGCCATAACTCTCAACTTATAATGAAACAAAATATAAAACTTTGGCATAGGTACTTATTTATTTCTTCTAATTCTACTCAAAATTTAGTTGTACGAGAGACCCCCAAAAACATTTTTAGTTAAAATGGATCCAATACGAAATATTATGCACCAAAATCCCAAAATAACATAAAATTATAAAGAAGTAGTAACCCACTGCCTTTAAAACTAAATAAAGAGATGAATAAGAAGCCTCTTTTAGGGTGAAACCTCCTTATACAATGTTTCAAAATCATAAGACAACATGATATGATATCTAAAAAATGGTCAACCATACAATTATAGTTGAGTTCCTAGCCGAAAATAAATATAATACTAATATAATAAATAAATATACTGTCACAATATATAGGGCTTAACACATGTCAATATCCTCGAATGCCATAGTCTCATTTTTCAAATAAATAAAAACATAACTATCAAATCTCAATCAATTCATAATAAGGAAAGGTAAAGATCTCTCTTATCCATTATTTTTGTGACCTCAAAAGAAACAAACGTTTTAACACTAGTTGAATCAACCTCCACATTTTCCAACCTACCAAATGGGAATATTCTATACTAGTCATTGATTCACAAATTGATGGGAGAGAGAACCAATTGAGGGATCTATGTATCCTCCTAAGATTTCTTTGTAAGAATATTAACATGTAACATAATATCCAAGATCACATATTTAATATCATACTTATCTACTTGGGAATCCAACCTAAATTACTTCACATTCTTATTTTCCTTCTTCTCACTCTATTAGTCTCCCTCTTAGGAAACATTATAGAAATCAACTCCTCCTCTTCTTCAATTTAGGGATAATTTAGAGAGTGTTGCGCAACTTTATGATTAATTGTTAATATTCTAGAATATCAGCAACCATTGTATCCTGGAGATTAAGGATATTCTTGGAGTTACCTCAAGATCATGCTTCTAAAAATTTTGTACAGCTCATGGTATCGATCTGTTCTTTGGAATGTTTTACTCCAAAATATCGTCATCATCATGATTATGAGTTATGTACTCTTTTTTTTCATAATCCCTCTAGTATTAGTGTCAAATGTTTTTGGCAATAGGTTTTTCCTTATAGTTTTTCAATTTTGATAACACCGACACACCCTACCTCTTTGCAAAATGTGTCGGATTGTGCGTCCAAACCCTGAACACTAACAATGTGCATCAATGACACTTCCTACCTTTGTACAAAAGGAATCAACCTTTTCTAATGCCACTTTCCCTTTCACAAAGTGCATCGGTCAACGTTAACAAGCAAAAAGAGAAAATCTCTAGAAGAAACCTCTTATGGAGGATTATCCCAACATATCAACATAGGTGGTAGTCGAACCCCTAACCTATTGGAATGATACTTTAACCTTCTCCCAATTATCCTCAACTCCCTTTATGCCCTTTATACTATAAATACAATATCACCCTCATGGTTGAGGGAGGAACCAAAAGCACCCATATGTTGCTGAAATATTTCTAGAATTGAAGTTCTACTAGAAGCAAGGTTAGACTTTTGAGGAAAAGGGATAGTTGGAAGAAGTACAACACCAAGGATCCATGGTTGTAATTTCTCCCTCAAGGAAAGAGTTTCATTTAATGGTTTATAAGTGGAGTCTTCACATAATTCTATTAAGTTAACCACAAAAGAAAAAATCAAGCACTAGTTAGGATAAAAAATTAGCAAGATTGTGTGTTAGGTTGGAGACATGTTCCAGTGTCTTAAAGCGTGGGACTTTCCATTTTATTCCGACACCGCATCCTAGGGACTGTGTCATTATTCCACGTACATTTTGGTATATATAAAGTATTTTCACATACTCAAGGGTATATACAAAGTTTCTTTCAAGTACTTGATGGTGTATTGGAAGGTCCCTTTCAAAAGGTTGTGCATTAGACATCACTACTATAGATTTGAGCTCCCAAATACCTTCTGTATATGAGGAGACACAATTAGGATATTGAGACCAACTGAGTAACCTATCGGGCATCTAATCAGATCCATACACCAAGAACAACACTCGGGGAACTAGTATGTACATATTGTCCAAGTAGTTGGGTATACATCCAAGGGTATAGTCTCAATCCTCCTTGGTTCGTATTACTATTTGAACCTATAATATATCACAAGTTGTGATGAATTGAAACTCCTGGGAGGATCTAAACTGTACATCCAACCTCACAAGTTTTCTTGTTACTATTATATTGAGTAACGCTTGTTTTTGTGTGTATAGTGAAGATATATTTGAGATAGAGAGTTTGTCCTAATATAATCGCAAAACATATTTTCAAAAAATACAATCAAATACGAGGATTATAACTTGAATATACAAAATCAAGACCCTATAATACAACAACATATGTACTAACAAATGGATATAGATTCTAATGTTGGAACCTCACCAGAACAAGAAGGAATGCCGTTCACTGAAGGTGAAGGGGTGTATGCTCATCCTGGAAACATGCTAATAATTTACTTATAAACACCTTCGGTAGTATAAAAACCTTATTTTATTAATACATTTTTTATAGGTCCATCCTCTTCTTCGAGTTTAGAATGTAACCAATCGTCGCAAGGAGGCCTAGTAGAAACCATGTTTTCCCTTGTGCACCATTTTGGGGTACAACCTTAGGCCGGTATATTTATGAGTTTGGTTCTATGAGTACTACACAAGTCCCTTCCATGGATTTAACACCTTGTTCGGGTACATCTACTAGATGAGCTTTCCCATATTTTTTACCAATTGATATTATTGTTTGTTCTATTGGGATCCATTCTAGTCAAATCGTAAATGTTAACATTCCTCCATCACCTACAATTGCACATATTAGTACTCATTCTATTATAGAACTCATCATTATAACAGTTTCTGCACCTAATCTAACACCAACTTTTAATTCTTCAATGAGAATTTAATTTATACCCTCTATCAAACCTCCAAATGTAATTGGACATCATTTTCCATATTTAAGTTTTCATGTGACAAGAGGCCAATATACAACAACTTTTTATAATATATAAGGTGTAATGCCTTTGGTTCCAATGCTGAATGGAATTTCTAATCAACCCAATGATGTTTTTCAACAATCTTCTAGTGTTCAACAAACACCATCGACTTGGGGGAAACAACAACCACCTGTTTGAGGACATCCACAAAAACCTACTATAGGTACCCAATATTCAGCTGGGGGGACATATTCCCAATTATTACTTAATCCCCCTTCCACAAATTTGTATACTAGTATACCTTATTCGAGAGGTATGACCAATCAATGGTCATAATCTGATGTAGCTTATACTACTCAATATCTAGTTGCTTGTGCCCAACCTTTAGATTATAATCTTCCAGATTACCAACAACTGCGTGTGCGTAGTTAATATGTCTACAACACGCAAACAAAACCAGCTTATGGCCCTACTTGTACTCCTATTCCTTACCATTATTATAACTACCCACAACCAAATAGAAAACTTCCATTTTTATCAAGTTTAGGCTTTCCTAACTTGTATAAAGAGATTAATGATCCCATTACGAATGAGCCTTTTTGGATTCCTATAACTGCTAAAGTACCCTCATATATACCTAAATTTCGTGGTAAAAAGGAGAAGGCCCTAAAAATCATGTTTTGACTTTTCATCTTTGGTGTTTATCAAAATCATTGATGGATGATTCTATACTTTTGAGGATTTTCTGACAAACTCTTACCAAGGAAGCTTCCAAATAGTACATTGAGATTTTGTAACATTCTTTTGGTGATTTTAATACCCCATCAATGGAATTTCTTATGAATTTTCAATTATCGATTAGATATGAAATGGGTACATAACTTTTAACTTCACTTTGTCGGTCCACTTACACTCATAAATTTTATCATATTTGTGAGTGGAGACTACGACGTAGGTTAATTAAAGCTCCTATTCCCAATCAACGGTTAGCTGATTGGTTAACCAAATCGCTTCTTCCTTCCATTTCTAGAGATGTTTCTATTGAGGATGTAGTGATGGAAGAACAGACTCTTAGTCATGCACAACATTGAAACTTGGTTTATTCCCCTTCTAGAACTATGTATGACTTAAATTCCAAATTCCCCACGTCCTAACGCAGATCATTCGAAACCTTCTACAGAACCACATGTTGATGGAATTGTAGGTTCTACACAAACAAAGTCTATAGTTAAATTGACAAAAAATAAAATTCCTTCAACTTTAAAATACAATCATACTATTTCAATTACCAAGACTAATTCCACTCCTATTGTTTTAATTGAATTTAATGCACTGTAATCCTCAGAATCATCGAGGACTAAGAGAAAGGGTAAAGGAAAATCCAAAAATCCCACCAATCAGCAAGAAGACACCAAAGAATAGACCACCTATGTTGAATAAAAAAAAAAGAGAAAATATAAGTTCCCTTTCTTTATATGTGGAGTTGATCACTTTACAAAGGAGTTCCCTAGTCACGAGAAAATTAATAAATTTAATAAGAACACATCCACCCAGACATTGTTAATTAATCCTTTCTCTACACAACAACAATTAATTAATCATGAATCCTCTTATTATATTGAATAAGTTAAAATGACATCTATTGAAATGGTTCATGTGTCAACTCGATCACGGAGTTATGACTTACCTATAGAAAAAAATACTGAATGGGTTACTATAGAAAAATATTCCTCTTATACTCCACCTCTAGCTAATGGCCTTCAAATAGTTAAAATAGTTCACAAAACAATGTTGTGTCCACCAAAGAGTACTTTCCAAAAGTTAATTTGTAGTCATAGCGCATATGCTTCTCAACATTAAAATGTTGTTGAATATCTAGCTCAATCATCCTACGCAATGTACACTCTCGAAGTACTCCAAAATTGTCTAACACAACGTAAAAATATGTTTCTAGTACTTAGACCCATGGATCCATAAACTTCTAAAGTCAATACTTTTAATATAGAATATTTCAAGTCAAGAATTTCTCACCAGCGATCCTTTGAAATTATTACAAAAGTAAGTGGGAAAAATATCCTTGTACCAGTTTGGATGGAGACACCTCCACTTTTGTCATGTATCTATCCTACTAGAGTGCCATTGGTTCTCATAAATTCCATTGTCCCCCTATTAATTTGAAATATTTTGATGGTCGTAGATTCCAAACTTATGGATTGTTTTCATCCTTCTATGTAGAGTTAGGGGGGAAATATGTATCCATTCATATTGAAGTTGTTGATGCACCATTATATTATAATGTTTTTATTGGGAATAAACTATTTTGATGCCATGACTATTGTTGTGTCTTCCATTTTTTATTTAGTTTAGTTTCCTCACCAAGGAAAGATTGTCACAATTGATCAACTTAATTTATGACCCCGCGACATTAATTCCAACTCTGCGAATAATGTTCCTCTTCTAGGATATTCCATCCCTGGATATCAAAATATAAGAGTAGGACTTCTTAAAGACTATTATCCGATGGGAGGATTTACTTTAATAGTTCCTACTCCTCAGTCACAAGTTTTTATTGTCAATATGATCTTTACAAATATTAGCAATCCATTAAATGGTAACTCAATCAATGATTCAACATATCTTAGTCCATCTAAATCCTCGTATCATGCAATCCAATCTGTATCTAATGAATGAAACTATGAATATAATCTTTTAGTAGAATTAGAGCCTTACAATCTACCATAATGGTTAGGTTCTCCTCCACCGTATTTGGACTATCTTTTACAGACATTTCCCTTTGATTAATCTATAATGGAAATCATGTCCTATTGGTAGGGGTTTTGGGTAAGTGAGTTGCACAGGGTCGCGATAGCTGCACAAGCTCACTCGACACCATGCAAGGCCGAATCAATGCGATGGGTGGAAGGAAAATCGCTTTTGAATATTTAATGTATTAATTGACCACGTTTTGTGGACATAGGTCATTAGTGGTTAGAAATTAGTTAGAAGTGGACCTTTTATGTAAAGGCGCAAGCCTATATATTGAGCTCTTTTTGCAATTATAGAGGAGGGATGAGAATCATGATCAGTACGATACAAGTCCAAGTCAATATCTGAGAGTAATCAATCTGTTGCGATTTGTCTATGGTCTTGATGAGTCTCCTGTGTTGAACAATCTGTGATCTGTCTGTGTCAGATACTGAATTTTTGGATGTAATTAGTCTCATGTTGTGGAGAAGAATTATCTGTTTTGGATCTGTTGCACATAATTAATATGACATGACAGTTGTTTCCTAATGTTGTCTTCTATTTTCCTATTTTCTTTGTTGTGATGTCAATGAGAAGTGTATTGAATCAATTTATGATTTACTGATGTTGCTACAATGAACTGATGATGCGATCTATCCCAATTCTCTCGCAATTCTGATGAATGATGATGAATCTTATTAAAGTTGTTTTATGAATGATATTGCTTCGATAACACTGCTGCGATAAATGAATAATGTGATCTGTTAGATCCATGGTTGGGAAGATAATCATGATAATTGTCTTAGTTTTTTAATATGATAGTTATGCTGTCGAAGCCATGGATGCCATATCTCCCCTTCTTACTGCCAGAAAATTGGTTCCGATAGCTCTCCCTTGAACATCTCGGGTGAGACTTCGTCTGCTCTATGGATGTTGTTGGGCAGGGTAAAACCTGTATGGGCCGGTGCTCAAGGAGATCACGCTGGTTGGGCGTCGAAAGAGTGAGAACCCCTATTGGCGAGGCTTTGTTGGTGGGTTTTTTCCAACAAATGGTTCTATTTTCGGGACCGAGTTGCGATGGAAAGGAGGATATATTTTGGCATCCGACTCGATCGGAGATTGAGGAGTGGTTTGGTCTAAAATTACAAGATTTTGATGAAACAGAAAATCAGAATCTGAAGCTGCTAATGGGAAATTGGTTGGAAAAATATATTCATGACGGTCCTCACGAACGGTTCTTCTATGAGTTTCCTATAATCTTGTATTATTGGCTAGTGAAGTTTGCGTCTAAGAAGAAAAACTTCCAAGGAGGAGAATCGACATCTTGGACTCCGGAGTGGATCCAAAAATTACAAGAAACAAACAATATGGCATCGTGGGATGTCGAGGTGTGGTTGGATAGTATCTTGGAGGGATACATTACCAAGTTTGTAGTTTAGCAAAGTAGAAAGGGAGTTCTTCAACAGACCACAAGGTAGATTTTTGTTGTCTCTACAACTATCTATTAAACAACTTGTCTGCAAAAAAGGTATTCTGAAGATGGACCAAGAGTAGGGGAACTTTGGTGTACGGAGGATGTAAACATAGTGAGGAATGGTGGGAGACATATGGAAATGTAAGGGGTAGATGGGTATGAGTTTTGGTGATATTGTGAAGGTCGTCGAGGAAACAAGTGGTTGTACAAGAGGAGGATCAAGGTTTCGAGAGAAGAGGCAAAGGATAGGAGAAGGTCTTGTTGCGATCGAAGTGCGATGCCGCAAAAAACAACCACATGGGACAAAGCATCCTTTCAGTGATGATGAGGACGACCAGGCCCAGGCTATGCCCAAAATAATAGCAGGCTCGAACCCCACCAGTAACGTGTCCATACCTCTGAAAACAGGTTACATGCAAAAAAAGGTTACCAAGACAGAGAGTCTATACTGTACCTTTTGTCGGTCAGTAGGACACGATGATAAAAATTGTCAAGCTTATGACTTGCTCCAGGAAAGGACATATGATTCATACTTTGTGAAAGGTGAGGAACCTCTGGAAATGCAAGTGCATCCACAGATGGCACAACTAGTAGCACAGGTGTAGTATACACTTCCTCCTTTGATGCATTTTATCCCATCGCAACTGCAGTAGCAGTTTACGTTGCAGCCACAGTTTGCACCATAGCTGTAGTTCATAGCGTAACCATAGTATGTGCTACAACCATAGTACAATCAGGTACCACTCATTCAGCCTCAGCCACAATATGTTCAAGCCGCATACTATGTCCAGTAGCAACCAAACCTACCACAACAGTAGTTGGTCCAGTCTTGGTTTCAGCAAGGAGGAGTCCATGCAGGATTCATCGAAGGATTCAGGGGATGAGGAGGAGGCTTCAATCGAGAATCAATCCAGTGTTATACCTGTGTAGTATTCGAGCACTACTAGAGGGAGTGTCCTCATGCATAGTGTACATACTGTGTGTCCAGTGAGCATAATGTTGAAAATTTCCCTTAGCTAATTGCAAAGTGGTAGGCTGAAAAAATTCCTCAGTTATAGAATGCGCAGAATTAGAACCAGCCAATGTTCTAAGTACAAAACCAACTGACAATGCATAATCAAATCCCACCACAGACTCAGAATCAGTCGATGAACCCGCCGCTGAATTAGAACTCACCATTGAATCAAGCCCAAAAAATAGAATCAAGGATTGACGGTTGCAACAATTCAAGTCAAACCGTGAACAAAGGATGTCGACGTTGTAGTTGTCACCCACGTGAGTGTGATAACTAGAGAAGATAGACCACGTCAGCAAGTTCGGCTCGTTGGAAATAAAAAGGTAGCATTTGATATTGCGACAGAGAAAGACACCTTCTTCAAGGCCAAGCAATTAATTGGGAGAAATCTGGGTAAGTTACCTATTATCAACATACCATCTTATTTTGATCCATCTGTAGAGGCAGGACCATCGCAGCATCATGGTACCTTGCAGTAGTTCTTTGAGAGTTGTCTATCACTAGAAAGGGATCTTGAATCCTTTGTCGAGATTGAGAAGTTGTTGTACCACTAGGATAAGACATTGAAGGATTCCGCGGTGAGCTCCTTGCAAAAGAGGAAGAAAAGAAAGGAGATGAGGATGAACATCCAGATAGGAGATTATGAGGTTGACTCAGTCATTCTGGATCTCAGATCAGATGTAAATATTCTGACCAATAAAACTTGGTAGCTGATGGGTAATTTGACATTGGGATGGTTGCTAGTACAACTGTGACTAGCAAATCAAGCAAAGGTTCAACCCATTGGTTGCGTCTCAAACCTGGTTGTCGATGTTGAAGGTATGAAAATGTATGCTAATTTTGATGTGATAGAAGTGGTTGAAGATGGAGGTTCCTATCCCGCACTACTAGGGATTGGGTGGGCTAATGATAGCATGGCGGTTATCAAATTCAAAAAATGGGTTATGACATTTGAGAACTAGGATGTCAGGGTCATTGCTCCCATGGACCCTTAGGAAGGACGTTGGTATATTGAACCTATGAGGGATGAAGCCGGTAGAAGTTCGGATCACGCCTATAATATCTCTGAAGACTATATCCACCCTACTGTTGATGGTGAACTTGGATGGTGCATTGAAAGTTCTGCATCCTTTGATTCTGATGATGCTTTGGAAAATTGTCAAAATAGGCTGCATGAGGTGTTGTTCAGGAAATGCGGGTTGATCACACAGTATCTCCACCACGTAGCAACGGAGACTGTCGAATTGCCAATTTATGAAGGGTTACCAAAGTTATCAAAATTCCTTCAAGAATTTGAAGAGAAAGTGTTTGAACCACAAAGGTTATTGGACCTAGATGTAGCATTGAAAGCTACCTCGTCCTGATGGTGGCCGACGCACAAGCAGAAGATCCATGACTAGGGACTATTTCAGAGATTAATGACAGTGCACTTTGGTGATTCAAAGGTATATCATGCTGGGAGACACAATGGATGGAATGACCCCACTAGTCACTTGATGGAATGTCAGGCCTTATGGGTGCCATGACCTAAAGATGAGTGGGTCCATGCTTTTGTTCATACTCTGGACGAGATGTCAAGATCCTGGTATGTAGCGGCAACTACATAGAACTATAACCACCTGGGAGGAGTTGTCCATTTGCTTTGCCCAGACATTTAGTTTCCAGGATGCTAGCCCAGAGGTACATAATGCATTACAAATCATTTGCGATGTAGTGTTGAAGGTCGTCTCTGTCGCATAACCAGTTGATCCACATGCGCACTGCTCGATGCAATCCATGATGACATGTTACAATCTATCTGGGGAACCTAAAGATGATGATGAATTGAAAAATGTTAATATTCCCAATTCAGAAGGAATCCGTGATGTAGCAAAGCCAGACATTCTGACAGATTTGATGAGTCAGCCGTTGAAGATTAGGAAAGTCAACATTGGGTTGGAAGAGCACCCGCAATTCGCCAATATTGGGGACTATTGGGACGAGGAAACAATGGCCAAAATAATGGACCTGCTACATGAATTTTAGGATCTTTTTTTGATGCGGTTCTCAGAAATGAAGTGGATATTAGAGGACCTAGGGGAGAAGAAAATCCTGTTTGAATAAAATGCAAAACCTATGCGACAGAAGCCATATCGACTGAACCCACAATACAAGGAGCATGTAAAGGATGAGATTGATCGGATGCTGGATGCTGGGATCATTGAGTTTATCAAAGAATCGGAGTGGATAAGCCCTATGGTGGTTTAGGATAAAAAGACCAGCGAAGTCCGCATTTGCGTTGACCTAAGAAAGTTGAATGATGCCTGCGTGCATGATCTGTTCCCGACTGTGTTTACAGATGAGGTCCTTGAAGGAGTAGGTGGTCAGGAGATGTATTCCTTCACAAATAGATTTTCGAGGTACCACCAGATACACATTGCAAAGGAGGATCGCCATAAGACCTCATTTGTCACTAAATGGGGTTGTTTTCAATATACAGTCATGCCCTTTGGGCTGAAAAATGCGTCAACAATATTTTCTCGGGTAATTGTCACTGTGTTTAAACACTTTATTCAAAATTTCTTGCAAGTATATATGGATGATTGGATAGTCTATGGGCTAATTAGGGACCATCTCGACAACTTTTGATTGATGGTAGAAAGGTGTCAACAACATCAGATTGCATTAAATTCTAAGAAGTGCATTTTCTATGCGTCGTTTGGAATGCGACTCGAACACATAGTATGTAAGGAAGGTCTATTGGTTGATCCAACGAAGATCACACTAATTCTTAGATTTCTTCCACTGATGAATGTGAAGATGCTTTGGGCAATGCTGGGGCACACGTGGTACTATCACGAGTTCATCAAAGGATATGCTGTGATTACTGCCCCTATGGAGAAGCTATTAAAGAAGATGTTGCATTTGAATGGAGTCAGGAGTGTCAGGGAATTTTTGATACATTGAAGGCCAAGAAGGACTCCACACCGATATTGGTATTCCCTGATTGGAACAAGGAGTTCCATGTGCAAGTCGATGCCTCTTCTGTTGTGTTGGGGGTTTTTCTTGGGCAACGAAGTGAGGGAGACCTGGATCACCTGATCGCATATTCTAGTAGGAAGTTGTCATTTGCTGAACAAAATTACACAACGAATGAAAGAGAAGTCTTGGAGATGGTTTATTCCTTGCAAAAGTTTAGGCACTATTTGTTAGGTGGTCACTTCAAGATGTTCATCGATCATTCTGCCTTGCAATATTTGGTCAATAAGCCTGCGTTGGGGGGGAATATTTGTCGATGGATGCTACTTTTTTAGGAATTTGAATTTGAAATAGTTGTGAAGCTAGGACAGTTGAATGCTGGTCCTGATCACCTGTCTCACATTGAGACCAGAGAAGAACCTACCAATATGAATGATGGATTGCTAGATGTGTAACTATTTCGGGTCGATATCGCAAATGATCATTATGCCCCAATCATTTAGTTCTTGGCCACTAGTGTTTCCCTAGAGAACCTGTCAACCAGTCAGAAGAAGCAGTTGGTAGTAAAGGATTTAGATTTGCAACTAATTGTTGGGCAGTTATACAAGCTTGGACCAGATGAAATCTTATGATGGTGTATCCTACCGCATGACAGGGACCCATTCTAGAAGAAGCAGATGCAGGAATCATCGGAGGTCACTATGGAGGAAGGGTTATTGTGGTGAAGGTGTTGCACGTCATGCTATGGTGGCCTATGTTGCATAATGATGCCATAGACTATGCACGGAGTTGTGATGTCTGCCAGTGGGTCGATAAACCATCATGGCAGGATGAGATGTTGCTAGTGCCGCAGGTAACTCTACAACCTTTTGATAAATGGGCCATGGATTTTGTGGTTCCATTTAATCGACCAGGGAAGAGGGTTGGTGTGCGATACATCATTACTGCAACTAACTATATGATGAGGTGGGAAGAGGCCACACCAGTTGTGGATTGTACCGTTGCGACAACAGCGAAGTTCATATTTGAGAATATTGTGACATGATTTAGGTGTCCTAGGATATTGGTGAGTAACTTGGGAATTCATTTTATCAACCACATCGTGAGAGCGCTAACTGAGGAGTTGTAGGTGCAACATAAGAAAAGCATGCCATACCATCCGCAGGAGAATGGGACTGTTGAAGCATTCAATAAAATTTTGGAAACAACGTTGACAAAGGTATGTAATACTAATCATGATGACTGGAACTTGAAAATTCCAGCAGTGCTATGGGCCTATCTCACCACTTGTAAACGGCTGATAGTATAGACATCATTTAAGCTGGTATCTAGAAAAGAGGCAGTCATGCCCATGGAATACATTGTTCCTAGTTTACGCATCTCTGCGGCGACTAACATGGATGATGCAAAAGCATTAGAAGAGCACATTGCACAGTTGATCTAGCTTGAAGAGGACTGCTTTATTGCAGGCTTCCACCAACACGTTGCAAAGGATCGATAGAAGGTGTGGCATGATTGTCACATTAAGAATAAACAGTTTGCAGAAGGAGATTTGGTGTTGTTATACAACAGAAAGTTCATGAAGCATCTAGGTAAGTTATAAATGCATTGGTTAGTCCTGTATCTTATTCATTCCATTATTTCTAGAGGTGAGGTTTTGTTACAGCAATTGGATCATGCGATACTGTCGACACTCGTCAATGGGAGTCACTTAAGTCCCTATAGGATGAGGTCATAGCTGCACACCACTTGAGGAACTGTGAAGAAAAAAAGAAAAGAAGAAAAAATAGAATATTTTGTTAGATAGAAACAAGGCGAGCCTAGGGGAAGAGGCCACGCAAGGATAGGAGTTAGTAGTGATGGAAGGGAGACAACCTATGAAAGCTGCAGGGTTGTGGGTTGGTCAAATCAACAATAAATATAGGTAGTTAAAACAGTTAGCTGGCAGCGCTTGTTGAAGTGACATGCCTTAATGGCTGATCTGACCATTAGTAGGGTGAGATTGCCAGTGATTTGGTGTCATTACTGCTGAATTTGGTCATGATGGACACGGTGGATTTGGAAATGATGATTTCCAATTGGGAAGTGGCTATAAAAATTGTGTGGGATGCGGGAGGAAGGCATTGTTCAGAGCAGTTCAATCAAGTGAAAAAAATTATTGAGCTGAGTACAGTTCAAGAGTCTTTAGTGTGAGTTGCGGAGTAGAGGTGCAAAGTCATTGGGTCCATAGTAAGGATTGGGAAGTGCAGCATGCTAAGTGACCCCGATGCAATTGAGATTTCCAGTCAGCAGGATCCCCCATTTGGCCCATGTCCAATGAGGAAGAATTCATGAGCATTCCAGTAGGCTCTTCATCAATCCCCAAAAGAAAGCGGAAGGCTCAGAAGCCCAGTTCCACGCTGCTGCAGATGAGGCACACCCGCACTTTGGCTAGAGTGCAAGCAGAGGGGACAGTATAGACCGGGTCATTAAGCTCAGGAGCTATAGATTCTGCGATGCCTAGGGGTGTCTCTGTCAATGATATCCTAGGATATGTCACTCCAACACGTTGGGGGGTGAAGCCGAGGAAACCCATGAAGAATCAGAAGTATCCATCCAAATTGCTGCCACTGACGGAAGTGATGACTTGCTCGGTAGATATCATCCCAACTTTGAACAAGGTGAAGTTTGAAGAACATGATTTGTTGTTTCTCAAAGATTTCTGCGATGAGCCCTATGAATCATTTCCGACGGGGCCTGGTGCACCGATTCAGAGGATTTCTCAACCATGGGTGAGAAGGTTGAATAAATTTGGATTGTTGGGGCTCATTAATATGCCTCACTTTGGGTGACTGAACGAAGCTCAAGCATGAGTCAAAAAACTCTTGTCCTACTTTCATGGTGGGATACTCTGGTTGAATGATCCTATTCCTGTCACGGTTGACTTAATTGCAAGCATTACGGGCTTGTTGAAGGCCAGGGAAGATCCAACACAGTATATCCGTGTATCCCGACAAGAATCTTGCCAAGTAGCTGAAGGAGAGATTTGTCTTGTAGCATGATGGCCGTGCCTATCATATCAATATCATTAATTCACAGGTGGTGCATATCGGGGCATGCATTTTGGAGAGCAAGATTGTCTGGGGGAATCGACCGGTCTAGTGCAACTCAGGCGTGGTCGCATGTGCACAAAAATTCCTAGAGGGCGTGCAGATGAACTGGTCCTTGTTTTTGATCAACTAGTTGTTCGAGGATACTCTTGTTGCTTAGGCTAGGTGGCCATTTTCCTATAGTTGGTCACTAATTCTCATTGCTCTTATCACATGAATGGAACCAAAAGATTATCAGCCGATGGTAGTCGATGCGGTGAAGGTGTGACGAGGCACATGCTATTAGAATTTGTGGTGGGTTGAGGAGCCCAGTATACAAATGGACTATGTGATTCATTTTTGGGTCTATTGGGAAGCATTGCAATCTGCAATTGCCAAAGTTCCTCGCTTATCCCATTATGCAACAACCAAGTATCAGCGAATCATTCAGTTCGCTATCGGGCCTCATTCCATTTATATCTAGGAATAGTGGGACCTTGACAAGAAGTGGCTACCTTTGGCATAAAAGGTAACTGATGAAGAATTCGATTCTATCTTTCACGAGTGGCTGACTAAATGGTGCAACCCCGTGATCTAGGAGGAACTGTATAAGGAGCCACTAGCTAATTCCCCTGACGAGCCTATCTAGAAGGAGATAAGTTTTCCCGACACCGACAATGAATCGTCAATGGACCCTGAGGCCGAAGCACAACACATGCGGGAGGAAACGCGAACCAAATGGTGCCTAGAATATGGTGTGAGCAGTGGTACCTGACCAGGGATGGAGGACCAAATGAAGTGGCTCATCAACACGGTGATTGACTCCTCTAAAGCTGGGACGAAAGCAATATGAGAGTCCAACCAAGAAGGGTTTTTTGCGGTAAGAGATAAGTTGAATTCTATTTATGATGTTACTTCCAGGAAGACACCCGAGAGAAATGTGATGCAGGAATTCCCGTCGATCAGCACTGAGCTGCGGGCTAGGAACGTTCAAGTTCCCCTAACTGCGATCAATGTGGGGAGTGAAGAAGTGAACCTATTACTCCGGCGGCTCCAAAGCATTGCATTGGATCTTAACAAGCTACCTTCTCAGGCGCTTGTGTAGCTCCAGCATGTTGCCAACTAGGAATTGGTGGATAGGAAGAAGGATCTCAGTGATGGGTATGTGCAGTCGTAGAGCATAGCTAAGAAGCTGCAGAAAGAATCTGAGGAGCTGCATCAAGTTAGGGTGCAGCAGGCAGAAGAGAAGGAGTGGGAGATTATGGCATTGAAGGTAGAACAGGCCGAGCTGCAGTGCAAGGATGTTGAGGAAATTACCGATCTTAAGAAGGCGCAAGACTGCCTTATCATTGAGAAGGTGCAGCTGTGAGCAAGTTGTGGCACAGTCGAGAAAGCTATTGATGAGGCTTGTCAACATCTCTTTGAGAGAACGACCGAGCTTACTACAGTCGCCAAGGCCAAGCAACTTGCGGAAATTATTGTCCAGCTCTAGGACACCAATATTCTGCTAAATGCCCTGGTCCATCCAGAGACGCCACCAGAGCAGTCTGTCAAATGGAAGGCTTCTATTGAGGAGACAATGACCCAGTTTGAAACAATGGAGGAAGAAGCAAAGAAAATCATGGAGGATATTACGCAGTTCTGGAAAAGCGTTGTCCAAGACGAACAACTTAATCAATCAACCATGGAGGCGCAAGAAGATGAAGCACAGTTAATGACACTGACGATGGTGTTGCAAGCACTACTGCTCATGGTGCAAATCACACGATCCGAGGAGTTGAAGGACCTATAGCAGAGAGCTTCCCGCACCCAAGAACACCAACAAAAGTGCCATATCTAGTTGGATGAGTTTCAATAAGTTGGTGGGCAGGTGGCTGTCAAAGCACGGCGTAATTCTGTAGGTGGTGCAAGAAATTTAGCAGATGGTCAATGGAAATGTTGGGGCGGCACATCCCGTACAGGAGGATTTGCTCAACTGTCAATGTGTTGCCGAAAGGGTCCAGCTCTAGGTTTGAGAGATCTCATAGTAGTTTGAATATTTCAAGGCCAAGACATCGGCATATACCCTATAAACCTAACGTGGCTTGAGGATGAGCCAAAATACTTTTTTGGGGGCCTATTGGCAAGGGTTTTGGGTAAGTGAGTTGTGTAGTATCACGACAACTACGTAAGCTCACACGACACTGCGCAAGGCTAGATCAGCATGATGGGCAAAAGGATAGCCACTTTTGAATATTTAATGTATTAATTGACCACATTTTGTGGACATAGATCATTAGTGGTTAGAAGTTAGTTAGAAGTGGACCTTTGATGTAAAGGCACGAGCCTATATATAGAGCTAGTTTTGCAATTGTAGAGGAGGGATGAGAATCATGATCAACATGATACAAGTCCAAGTCAATATCTGAAAGTGATCAATCTGTTGCGGTCTATCTATGGTCTTGATGAGTCTTCTGTGTTGAAAAATATGTGATCTATATGTGTCGTATACTAAATTTTGGGATGTAATCAGTCTCCTGCTGTGGAGAAGAATTATCTGTTTTGGATCTGTTGCGCAGAATTAATATGACATGACAGTTGTTGCTTAATGGTGTCATTAGAGGAAATTTGGGGTCTAAAATGGGCCTTATAAGAAAATGCGCCAAAAATAAATTTTGTGAGTTGGAATTCAAGAACCAATATAATTTCAATAAACTGAGTCAACCATAATGATTGAATTGGCATATTTGTCATAAAAGAAAACTACTTTTTTTTTCTTCGTAATTTCGACATATCTCCCTGTGTTTTTACTCAAATTTCAAGCGGGAGAGCTCATTGGATGGGGAATTTAATTCCGCATCCAACGAGTACCCACATTGCATACTTTTAATAGACCCCTCTACCCCAAAAATAAGAAATACCTGAAAAAATGTGATGATGACATCATCATCACATTTTTTCAGGTATTTCTTATTTTTGGGGTAGAGGGGTCCATAAAAAGTATGTAGTGTGGGTACTTGTTGGATGAAAAATTAAATTATGCATCCAACAAGCTCTTCCACTTAGAATTTGAGTAAAAAGACAGGGAGATATGTCGAAAAAACGAACAAAAAAAGTAGTTTTTTTCATTCTTCCTCCAAAATTAATAACTATTATTTTATTATTTTAACTATTATTTTATTCTTTTCCTTAGGAGGCCCATTTTAGGCCTCAAATTTCATCTAGTGCTTCTATTTTCTTGTTTTCTCTACTTTGATGTCAATGAGAAGTGTATTGAGTCCATTTATGATTTACTGATGTTGTTGTAGTAAAATGATGATGCGATCTATCCCAATTCTATCGCAATTCTGATGAATGATGATGAAGCTTATTAAAGTTGTTTTATGAATTATATTGCTGCAATAACACTGCTACGATAAATGAATAATGTGATATGTTAGATCTGTGGTTGTGAAGATGAATCGTGATGACTGTCTTAGTTCTGTAATATGATAGTTATGCTGTCGAAGTTGTGGATGCCATATCTTCCCTTCTTACTATCAGAAACTTGGTTTCGATAGCTCTCCCTTGAATATCTTGGGTGAGAATTTGTCTTCTATGAGGATGTTACTGGGTAGGGTAAAACTTTTTTGGGCCAGTGCTAAGGGAGATCACGCTGGTTGGGAATCGATAGAGTGAGAACCCCTGTCGGCGAGGCTTTGTTGGTGGGTTTTTTTCAACATGTCTTTAGATGATTTACCATGTAAATATCTACACCATCAATATCCTTTCCTTCCAAATTCCCAACTAGTATAAACCGGCTTTGAAACTTTTATTTCATCTGATATTGTGATTAATCCTCAATCACCTATGATCACACAAGATGTTGCATCTGAAGGAAACTTGATTAACATTACAAAAACTATTCCTATTAGCATACCAAATGAAACTTGGTATTATTCAGCGAGTACATTTGGGCTAAAACTATTCTCCTTATGAAATATAATCATATACAACCCTATTTAAATTGTTTAGTGACATTTTTGCATGGAGTTATGAAGACATGTTATGGATTTATCCTTCCATTGTCATTCAAGAGATCAAAACATACCATGATGCTAATCCAATCTGTAAAAAAATATGTTAAGTACATCCACAAAAAGCTAAAACCATTAAGGCAGAGGTTGAAAAGCTTCTAAAAGATGGGTTCATCTATTCCATACCTTTGACAAAAGGGGATTCTAATATTGTCCATGTCACCAAAAAATAGGGAACAATCAGTGTTTGTATCAATTTTCAGGATATCAATCGAGCTTATCCAAAATACAACTACCCCACTCCATATATCGACCAAATCATCAATGATTGCGTTGGGTGTGTTATCTTTTCATTCATCGATAGATTTTTCTGGCTATAATCAAATCAAGATACTCCTTTCTAGTGAACATAAAACTACTTTTATATTCTCATGGGGAACCTTTTCTTACCGAAAGTTACCAGTTGGCCTCAAGAAAGCTACAGATACGTTCTAGTGATCCATGTCCTACGCTTTCCATGATATCAAACATATAGTGGAACCTTACCTCAACAATCTACATGCTCATTCACAACGTTGAGAACTCCATATTGAACATCTAAGAGATATTTTTGTTAGATGTTTCCACTATAACATTTGTTTAAATCCACAAAAAATTGTTTTTTCTGTTGATATTGGATGACTAATTGGATTCTTTGTATGTAAGGATGGCATTCAAATTGATCCACTGAAAATATAGGCTATTTTTTCCTTACCTCCACCGACAACAATAAATGAACTTAAAATATTGCAAGGGAAGGAAAAGTTATTGCATCATTTTGTCTAAAACTACGCAAGGAAAACTCATGGTTTCATGCATTTACTTAAAAATGGAATTACTTTTGTTTGGGATGACCTTAAACAACATGCTGTAGTGTTGCAACCTCCCGATTATAAAAAGGATGATTTCATTTATATTGATGCATCCAATTTTACCATAGGATTTTTTTAGTACAAGAAGACAATGACGTCCAATATGATGTGATTTATTTCTTAAGAGCGAGCCCTCTTGACTTCGAGACATGCTATTCACATGTAGAGAAGTTAGCATTGGATACGGTTCTCATAGTACAAAAATTTAATCACTACATATTTCTTTACACAACAAGTGTTCTCATATACTTCAATCCCATGTACTACATTCTCACTCGTCAAGTAATGGGGGTAAATATTCCCACTGTATTATTATCTTGTAGTAACTTGACTAGGAATTTTCCAAATCCAATTCGAGGAAGTCTTTATATTTTGTCAAACTGACGTGTGACCTTCCCCGTACTACTAAAGAATATAATCCCACTAAGTCCTTTACGAATGAGTCTTTGTTTTTCATTAGTACATCTAACACTTGGTATGGAAATATAGTTTTGTCTCTCCAAAAACAACATTTATCTTGTGACAACTGTCACCGTATTCATCACCATGCCAAATGCTGCCTTATTATTAATGATACTTTGTATAATCATGGCATTGATTCTATATTGCAACGTTGTTTAACTCATGAAGAGGTTAAACATGTCTTAAATAATTATGAATCTTGTTGGAAAGGGGTTAGGAGGTGCAAAACACACTTCCTCCATTGATAAAAGGGACATCAACATAAAGAAGAGTCTACCATGTCAAACATGGAGAAACTGACAAGTTAGGAAATCTTTTCAAAATAGTTAGGAGATTGGTCAAGTGGACCATTTTGTAAAGTAGAGTTAGAAGTGTAATCGAAGAAAATCATCATGACCATCAATCATCATCATCTGGATAGATCTTATCTAGTTCAGATGAACGAATGTATTTTCTGGTCTGAGGCTAATCAAACTAGGAATGTTCTATATTTTTGCAATGCATTTATGGGATTAATGAAATAAATACTGTGTTGGTGACATAGTTATGTTTCTTGTATGTATTTTTGTGAGATGTGTTTAATGGTGAATCATGCGAAGTCTATAATGATGTGATCTCTATGTTTTCATGGTTAAATATGAATGATGCAAAGTCTTGTAGGGTTTATTGGTTTTCTATATGTTGATTCTTTGCTACTGTGAATGTGAATGTGAATCATGATGTTAACAAGTCTTGTCGATCTAAATATAATTAAGTGAGAATATAACCCATGGTGATCAATAGATCTACTTAATGATAGGATCAAAACACTCGATTTCTGGATGATGTTACGATAGATTAATAGATAGCGTGAAAGTCCTCTTCCCTCTGAGGAAACTTGGTTCCTGCATCCCTCCCTTAGACATATTAGGTGAGATTGCACCTACTTCGTAGGTGTTGTTCGACAGGTTAAAACCTATCCAAGACGATGTTTAGGAAGTTTATGTCAATGGGTGTTTACAAATATGTGTTGTGAACCCTCATTGACAAGATAGTGTCAAAAAATGGTTCTATTGCTGGGACCATAGTATGAAGAAGAAGAGGACATGTTGTTGTATTTGAAAAAGACGGAAATTTAGGACTAGTTTGATAAGAAGGTCTAAGAGTTTGCAGAAGGAGAGAATCAGAACCCTATATTGACGACAGAAGATTGGTTGCAAAGATATATCTAGTTTGATATTCATGAGATATTCTTCATTTAATTTTCAATAGTGTTTTATGAATGGTTGGTGAAACTAACCTTCCATAAGAGGAATTTATAGGGAGGTGAACCTGATCACTGGACTCCGGAACTAATTTAGCAGTTGTGAAGGGTGAACAACAAAGATTCAAGGGCAGTCGATGTGTGGATAAATAGTATTTTGGAAGGGTACATTACGGAGTTCGTTGTAGACATAATTAAATCCTTCAACAGCATAAGAAAGATAATTCTTTAAGCGTCAAAGGGGGAGATTTCTATTATTGATACAACTATGGATTAAGATGCTCATATGAAAAAAAGGAATACTAAAAATCAATTCCAACGAGTAGATATATGGTGTTTAGAGGATGTGGTTACTACGAAGGTGAGGGTATGGCTGGAATGATATGGGGTAAGTGGATATAAATTATGAAAATACTATGAGGGAAGTCATGGAAGAGTGTGGTAGCATGTGAATTGGGGTGAGGTTCCAGTAATAAAAGAGAAGGAGGACCGAGGAGAGTCCTTGTGTGAACGAAACCTAAAAATGAAAAAATGGACCATGAGGGACTAAGAGAACCTACAAAGACGAAGGAGATGACCAATATAGGCCTGAACCTAAAGGAGAACCATCTCAAAACTACAACATACCTACAACTTTTCACACTGCACAAAAATTAGGAGGGATAAACACAAGTTCTTCGTAGGGTTGTCATGCGTGTCAACACAATAGTAATAGTAGCAGATCAACGAAAACAAGGAGGAGACCCAAGATGGTGGGCGGAGATGTAAAGTTTTCCTTGTTTTAGGGTAATGAGAGTAAATATCTCCAACAATATTGGTTCTTATTCGAACCGATATGGACAGTAAAAAAAGTGCAATATTAAGATATAAAGAAAGAAGAATTGGTGACGACCTTTTGGGGTCACGCATTGGATTCGTAAATTAAATTTGTGAAATTACTGATGGGAAACCCTACAAGACCCTAAAACAAATTAGGAGAGGACTAATCAAGGAATTTAAGAAGCCAAAATTTGAATCGCAATATATTACCGAGTTGAAGGAAATAAAGCAGTACCCTGATGAATTAGTGTGGGATTTTGATCATCTATTGAAAACTATGATGGCTAAGGTTGAATTTGGAATGGGAGATGTGAAACACAATGAACGATTTATTGCAGCTTTGGTAATACACATCTGTATGAAATTGATGCAACAAAAGACTGCATATCAGGCAAAAGCTCTGGAAATCGCATTAAAACTGGAAGCTTCGCCAGATGGAGATATAGGGATTGGTATGAGCCAGATCCTTTCACAATTAGAAAAAATGACTATCCAGTTGAAATATATTAATAAGGGAAAAGAAGTCTGCGAAGAAGTATGGTGCAGTTGATGCCACCTGGAGGGACATCATAAGGATTACTTTCTAGAATTCTATGAATATTTGCAGGCTGTAGCCCTGGATGAACTAAGTCAAGGAGGGTTTCCATGGTGTTGAATTTATCAGACTAGAGGACATTGGTCCAAGGAATGTGTATAAATTCAAAAGGTTTTATCAAAACCAACGAACCTTTTCTGTAAATTTTGTCAATCAGTTGGCCATGAAGAAAAGGACTGGAGAGCGTATGATTTTCTCCAAGAAAGAACCATGGATACATATTTTATGAAGGGATAGGAGAAACGAACAACATAAATACCACAGCCGAAACCATAGTACACTCAAATGAAGTATAACTAGCCGCAATCATGGTATACTCAACTACAGTATAGATAGACACAGCCAGAGTATACCCATCCATATCCTAATCAACAACACTAATTCAATAAAAAACCATACCCAAAACAAGGAGGATTCTACGGAGGTCGTAATGGAGGCTTTGGTCATGGAGGATCTATGGTGCAAGGACACGATCCAGTAACGTTCTATAATTGCAGAGTATTGGGGTATTGTGGAGTATCAGAGGGACTACCTAAATCTATAGTCTCAATGTACTTATTGCAACGCTGTATACCATACCATCGAAGAATGGCCATAGGTTGATTGCATAGTGGCAAGAAAAGAATGTTCCACAACCACAACAAAATAAGAATACAACTCATAACCAAAATCTAGGACCAAGAATAGGAAATATCTAAATGAAACCAAGAAATCAACCAACAAATGTCGAAGTAGTAACCCGACGAGGAGCGAAGATAGGAGCCGATGGACCGCTGATAAATATCTGGCTAGTGGCTTGAAAAAAGGTACAATGTACAATTTGATGTAAACAATGAGAGATAAACCTTGTTCAATACAAGAGACATGCTGAACCAAAACACTGGTAAGTTACCTGTCTCTAAAATGCCACCAATCTTCGATTCGAAAAATCTATCGGGATCATCAAAAAAGGTTAGTACCTTGAAAATATTTCTAGAGAGTTGTTTTGCATTAGAAAGAGACCCAACTGGATTAGCAAAGATAATAAGATTTTTATATCAACAAAAGGAAGGATGAGAGGACCACTAGTAAATTCATTGCACAAGAAGAAAACATGAAGGGAAATGAGGATGAATGTCTGGATCAGTGACTATGATGTGGATTCAATAATCTTGGATATAGGATTGGATGTAAATATACTAACAAATAAAACATGCGAAATGATGGGAAAACCACAGTTAGTTTGGTCCCCCATACGACTGTTACTAGCAAATCAGGCCAGGGTGTCGCCAATTGGTTGAGTACCTCATCTACATGTCGAAGTGGAAGGACTGAAGACATATGTAGACTTCAATGTTATTGAGATAGTCGATGAGATCATCTCATATCCTCCACTTTTGGGAACTGGTTGGGTGAATGAAAACTTGGCGGGTATCAATTTCAAGAAAGGGTAATGACCTTTGAGAGTCATGACATACAGATCATCCCCCCATTGGATCCCCAGGAAGGACAAAGATATGTCAAACCAATAAAAGATGAATTCATAAGAGGATGGGATAATTCCTACAATTTTTATAAATACTATATCTATCCCACTATGGATGGAGAGCTGGGCTGGAGAAGCACTAGCTACGCATCATTGGATCATTGACGTATCAATTAGGAAATGTACATGAGTTATGCAGTTGCTGTGGTGGGTAGAGACATAACTAATCGACTTGATAATGTATCAAGAACTACCTAAATTGGTATTTTTATTAGCGAATTTGAAGAAAGAGTATCAGAACCTCAATGTATGTTGGCGTTGGAAGAATCTTTGAAGGATACTCCGACAAGATGGTGGGATATGCATAAGTCCTCAAAGGGAGATTTTAGAGTATGTTAGAGACTGATGGAAGTTTGATTCAGAGAAGAGGAACACTACCAAGGGAATAAATATGATGGAAGGAATGATCCCAATGATCATATAGTTGCATTCCAAACTGCATGGGTACTAAGGCCGAAAGAAGAGTGGGTCTATGCATTTGTCCATACACTGGATGAAATACCACGGAGGTGGTATGTTTCTACAGAACTGTGAACGGAAACTATAAGATGGGAATAAACGACTGTTAGCTTCAGTCATACTTCACTTTTGTAAATGATAATCTGGTCATCTATAGTGCACTACAGGACATATGCGACAAAGTGTTACAGATATTTCCAGCTGAATTTCCGATAGAAATGCAGTATATGATAACACTGCAAATGATGATGACATGTTACAACATGTTAGGATAACCTGATTATGAAGATGATCTGAGAGCTATCAACATTATAGAATCGGAGGGAATCCATGGCATCACATCATCGAAAGTACCAAATGACAAGCTCAAGTAGCCACTAAAAGTGAAAAGGTCAATATTGGGACAATAGAGGACCCAAAGTTTGCTAGCATTGGTGATTACTGGGATGCTTCGATGATGGGGAAAGTCACATATTTACTACATGAGTTTCAGGACTTATTCCCGACTAAGTTTTGTTTGATGAAAGGTATATCAATCGAGTTTGGTGAAATGAATATTCCTCTTAAACCTGACTTAAAACTACTCAAGAAACAACCATACTGATTGAATCAAAGATACAAAGAGTGCATCAAAGAAGAAATAGAACAGATCATGGATGTTGACATTATCAAACCAGTCGAAGAATATGAATGGATTAGTTTGATGGTTGTTCAAGACAGAAACAGTGCCGAAATCATGATATGCATCGATGTAAGGAAGCTGAATGATGCAAGTCTCCATGATCCATTTTCAACACCATTTACTGATGAAGTATTATAATGAGTTGGAGGACAAGAAATCTATTCATTTACGGACAAATTTTTAGGCTATCACCAAATAAGGATTGCAAAGGAGGATAGACACAAAACCACTTTCATATCATAATGGGCATGTTTTTAGTACATTTTGATGTCGTTTGTTCTCAATAATGCACATACATTTTTTTCAAGGATAATTGTCTCTGTGTTCAAGGACTTCATTCATAAATTCCTTGTAGTCTACATGGATGATTGGATCATTTACAGCCTAGTAAAATACCACATTGCGAATCTTCGACTGATGCTAGAAAGACCTATGTTGACAACATCATATTTTGTTAAATTTAAAGAAGTGTGTATTCTACGGTCCATTTGGAATTCTATTGGGACACATTGTATGTAAGGATGACATGTTAGTCGATCCTTCTACTATTGTGGAAATTGTCAACTTACTGACACCTACAACAGTAAAAAAATTAAAGGAGACATTGGGTCACACAGGGTACTACTAGAAGTTCATAAGAGGATATGTAGAAATCACTACGCCAATGGAGAAACTATGGACTAAAGATGTGAATTTTTAGTGGAATGATGAGTCGCAGAGAAGCCTTAATACTCTAAAGAAAAAAATGGTCTCATCACCAATATTAGTTTTTCCATATTCGACAAAGGAGTTCCATGTTCATATCGATACTTCATTAGTTGCATTAGGGGTAATATTGGTTCAAACATGGGAAGAAATAATCAACCACTTGATTGCATTTGTGAGTCAGAAGATTTCTACGACATAAAGAAACTACACAACAACAGAAAGAGAAGGATTTACAATGGTGTATTCCTTACAAAAAATTTTCCACTACTTGTTAGGAAGGAAATTTCAAAATGTTTACAGATATCTCAACATTGAAGTACCTGGTAAACAAACCTGTGTTGGGTGGTAAGATCTGTCGATGGTTTCTACTATTCAAAGAGTTTAATTTAGAGATAATTGTGAAACTAGGAAGGTTGAACATAGGAACCGATCGTCTATCAAGGATATATTCAGCTGAAAAACCAAGAAGCATCAAGGATGGATTTCCTGATGCACAATTGTTTAAATTCGGAATGGTGGATGACCATTACGAACAAATAATTCAATTTTTGGCAACAAGAAAATCCCTGTATGAGTTCACCATGAGTCAAAAGAAGCAGTTGGTTGTCAATCCGTTTATTTCCAACTAATCGCAGGATATCTATACAAGATAGAGTTGAATGAAAATTTGTGTTGCTAGGTTCTTTTTCATGAGAAGGAAAGAGCATTGGAAGAAGCGCAAGATAGGATTGTAGGGGGACATTATGGAGGTCTCGAAATCGCTGGGAAGATACTCCAAGATGGATTATAGTGGCCAACAATGCATGGAGACACGACATACTACGATAAAATCTACGATGTATGCCAAGCAATGGGAAAACCATCACGAATAGATGGGATCCTATTAGTATCTCAGATAACGCTGAAACCATTTGATTAATGGGTCATGGATTTCATAGGACCCATAAAACCTATAGGAAAATGAACGGGTGTGCGATATATCATTACTACAACAGACTAATTAACAAGATGGGTTGAGGTACATCTAGTGAAGGATTGTATAGCTGTGACATCAGCAAGGTTCTTGTTCGAAAACATGGTCACTAGATTTGGATGTTTGAAGATATTGATAAGAGACCAAGGGGATCACTTTGTCAATTAGATGATTAAAATGATGACTGAGGAATTTCAAATACATCAAAATAAAAGCACCCCATATCACCCACAAGTGAATGGAGTAGTAGATGCATTCAACAAGATATTCGAAAATGTTCTAACGAAGGTATGCAACAAAAATCACAATGATTAGGATATAAAAATACTTGCGATATTATGGGCCTATAGGACGACATGTAAAATATTGACATGACAAAAACCATTAAAGTTAGTTTATGGATAAGAATTTTTGATGCTGATGGAATATATTGTTACTATTCTACACATAGAAGCATCAACCTACATAACAGATGAAGGGGTAGTTGAGGAAATATTTCCGCAGTTTTTACAGCTAGAAGAGGATTGGTTCATCGTAGGTTTTAACCAACAAGTAGAGAAGGATCAACAAAGGGCATGGAAAAATCACCATGTAAATGTGAAACACTTCCAACGCAAAGATATGGTTCTCCTTTATGAAAACAAGTTTGCAAAGCACCCATGTAGGTTGCAAATGCATTGGTTAGGTCCCTATGTCATTCATTTCATTACCGATAGAGGTGGGGAACAACTAAAACAATTAGACAGAGTATTGTTACCAATAATAATGAATGGAAGCTAGTTAAATCCCTGTCAAGATAGCGATTTGCAGCACCAATGATGAGAACCACGGGGAAAAAATGGAAAAATTTAGAAGGGAAGTTTGTCGATAGATGATAGAGGAATAAGGAAAGAGGAATCATAGCAAAGTTTGAAGCTTGATGACATATGGATAGGTGCGTAATGGTCAAATCTGATAGTAAATGTAGCAATTACACCAGATGGGAGACAACGAAAGTGGGAAAGACACACACTTATTGACGAACGTGGCCATCATATTTGTATGATAGACCTGGGATTTGGTCAAAATTTGAGGGATTTAGAAATGATTCTCCAAATCATTCACACGATAGGATTAGAGGCTATAAAAATGAGCCAAGGGGCATGATTTGATCCATTGTTCCAGCGAATGAGAAAAACCAGAGAAGAGAAGTAGAGCATAAGATTGAATTGAAGAATGAGAAAGAAGCAAAGGAGTGTAGAAACCATGGAGAATTTGATTTCAAGCACCGGTATGCAGAGATCGCTCAAATAAAGAAAAACAATCGAAGAAGAACAACCAAAAATTAACATTGCATTAGTGCGCCTGGTTAGGAAGAAAATGTGTGTGAATCACCCAATCACTCTAGAATGAAGGACTAAGACAATGCAAAGCTTGACAAGGGAAGGTGCAACAGAAGAATAAGTTGTCCCATCGAGTATGGAAATTGAGGAATCAACAATGCGAAAAGTGACGACGATAAACGATATCCCAAGGTATGTACCATCGAGGAAATCCATGGAACTAGCAATACGCATGAAGAAAAACAAAAAATATACTATCAAGGTGCTAACAACACCTAATGGAGTCCACATGATGATGGAAATAGTACCGAAGTTGCATATTTTAGAATAATCAAACCCATAGTTAACCATATTTGACATTAATTAATCATTTTTGTCTTATTACTAGATTCCTAAATTCCTTACTATGCTAGTTGGCATCTACTAGCACCTAGAAGTCAACAAATGCTAAAAGTAGCTCAAGGAGTGCTTTAGAAACATCCTGGGAAATATTCAGAAAACTATGCAATATTTCCAAAATAGAAAAAGCATAGTTCTTCTTTTTCTGAAAGTTTCCTTGCTTTTAGCAGTTTTAAGGTTAAAGGAGAAAGCTAGTCTAGGAGTAATTGTCTTTTTTTTCCTTAACTAGCCTCCTTATTTTTCTCCATCCAAAAGCATGGATCTGATATCTTTCCATAAATTATCAGCTGGTAAAACCCATCCATTTCATGAGCATATTGACATATTAGGAAAGTGATTTATGCACCTATGGGGGATTTTGACTAGTTTAGTAAGCATGCGTTTTGTCCAATTCGAATAGCATCCTTATGATTTCGAATATTTAATGTAATTATATATATGGAAATCCTATTAATTTATGAGTTTGGATGATGTACATTTATTCAATACATGATTGTGTTATTCTCCAATTTCGGTCTCCTTTTTGTTGAATTTTGAATGTTTGGCTAGTAACTTTTTTAGTGTAATTGATCTACATCTTGGGATTAATTTCGATATGGAATCAGAGACTTGATATATTGATTTCTATCCTTCTATATTCCTATTGCAGGTTTGACATCACTTACTGGGAGCAAATTCTACTAGTTGAAAGGCATGGTTGCTAAGATATGGACCAATCTCAAAAGATCATGTTGATTCCATTCAATTTATTCGAATGGAAAGTTGAAATGGATATTTTGTTGAGAGAGAAAGTCCTCTACAAAGTTACCATTGAAATTGAGGCAGATCCCAATGTAGTTGCAGAGAAAATTAAATGGCACAATAGGAGGGATGAGGCCTATGGTCTTTTGTGTTTGAGCATTTCAAGAGACCTTCTCTTCCATCTTGATGGATTGAAATCACCAAATGAGGTTTGGGAGAAGTTGGAAGATATTTTTGGAAAGATAGATGAATTGAGAGGACATCAAGTCAATAATGAGATGATATCATTGAGTCCCAGTAGCTTCAAATCCTTGCAAATCTACTTTTCCAAATTTAAGGTCCTTGTTATGCAATTAAAATAGTGTGGAATTGATAAGAAGTATGAGAAAATAGTCTTGACCATACTTTTTAATCTTGGTCATGACTATTCAGTGTTTTTTTTGTACCTTCCATTCCATCAAATTGACAATAAAATCCTAGAAGATGCCGAAGATTGTTGAGGTCATTGAATCCCTCACCCAGGAGCAAGATAAATTGGTAATGATGGGCACCATCAAACCTTCCAAATACAAATCATTGGTTTCTAGATATTCAAGGATGAATTCAAAGGGAAAGAATAAATCCACAAATACACCTGAGCAAAAGAGAGACAAGTCAAAGTCTCAAGAGGATCCCTTAGGCTCCAAGAAGAAATTTCAGAAGAAGACGAACAAAGGAGAAATGAGCAAGTGCACATACTGCAGTAAGGGATATCATCCTGAGATCTCTTGCATAAAAAATAAATTGACATGTTGACATAACTTATGGATAATAAAAACATCTCCCTTCCTGAATGCACAAGAAAGAGGGAAGGAGGATCAAATTCAGAATACAAGGAGAGAGTACATGCCTTGGTTTCCAACACTTCAAGATCATCCACCTTCATCATTGATTCTGGAGCTTCTAGACACATGGGTTCGATAAGAGAGGATTTCTCCTCTCTTGATGATTTGAAAGGAAAACAAAGATTTATCCTCGGAAAACCCTAAAGGGAAAAACCCAGCAAAAGCTTCCTCAATATAGATGCACCAAAAAGAAGGTAAAAGGTAAAACCAACAAGGAGATCAAAGCCTGATCCTCCTCCTTCTCCAGCTACTCTTCTCTTCTCCACTAATGCGCTACACAAATGAGAGTGTGTGTGTCTCAAATGAGGAGCACCACACCTCTATTTATATTCATCTGTTCACTTGAATTAAATCATTCGACATGTAGGCTCGAGTTAAATCATGTAGGCTCAAGTTACACATGTATGCTCAAGTAACCACATTGGGGTGCTAATGACCCACCTTTACAATTAGAGGGGACTACCTCATGACTCTTATTAGTTCTTCCGATTAGAAGCATCGGGGTACAAGATAATATAATTGGTTCTCCCAGTAGGACCATCGGGGACCACAAAAGATACATATAGAAGATTCTTCGAAGTTACAATATTTCAACACTCCCCCTTAACGAGAAGGGTATTCTAAAACAACATCAACAACAACAATAGTAGGAGAGAGATAGAGGACATCATCATCATCATCAAGGTAACACATCTATAAATCATTGGAAGCTTTTCAACATTATGTAGTATTCATCTTCAATTTTTAGTCTTCATCATCATTAATACTTTGACTGCTTTGATCATCAACATCTTTAGCACTTTGACCTTTCGATCAACAACATCATCTTAAGCACTTTGACCTTTTGATCAACAACATCATCTTCGGCACTTTGACCTTTCAATCAGCAACATCATCTTCAGCACTTTGATCTTTCGATTAGCAACATCATCTTCAACACTTTGACCTTTTGATCAGTAACATCATCTTCAGCACTTTGACCTTTCGATCAGCAACATCATCTTCAGCACTTTGGCCTTTTGATCAGCAACAACATCATCATCATACTTTGATATTTTGATCAGAAACATCATCATGAAAATATCATCATCATCAAAACATCATTATTATCAAAACATCAACATCATCAAAACATCAACATCATCATCATCAAGACATCAACATCATCAAAACATCAACATATTCATCATCAACATGATCCTTCCTTTCGGAATTACAGGATCAACATGTCTGTGGTACTCAGAAGATCCTTCCTATCGGAATTACGGGATTTAGGTCTTTACGGAGTTACTAATGATCCTTCCTTTCGGAATTACGGGATCAACACATCTGTGGAGCTTAGATGATCCTTCCTTTCAGAATTATAGGATCAAGTCTTTATGGAGCTACTAACGATCCTTCCTTTTGGAATTACAGGATTTAGGTCTTTACGTAGTTACTAACAATCCTTCCTTTCGGAATTACGAGATCAACACATTTGTGGAACTCAGAAAATCCTTCCTATTGGAATTATGGGATCAACACATCTGTGGAACTCAGACAATCCTTCTTGTTGGAATTACGGGATCAAGTCTTTACATAGCTACCAATGATCCTTGTTTTCAGAATTACAGGATTTAGGTCTTTACGGAGTTACTAATGATCCTTCCTTTCGGAATTACAGGATTTAGGTCTTTACGGAGTTACTAACGATCCTTCCTTTCGAAATTACGAGATCAACACATTTGTGGAACTCAGACAATCCTTCCTATTGGAATTATGTGTGTTAGCACTCAGAATGTACCCAGGTTGTAAAAGGTAAAATCCAAGGTAACAGTAAAACCACTTTAGAAAGAAACTGGTATTTTCTTCCAGAGAGGGATCTCTCAATAAATATTTAACAAGACCAGATATAAAATAACATTTAAAGATTTGTATGTATGGCTGAAACAATCACATAACCATTGGGCATGGAGTCATATACAATATAAAGGTATCACAAAGACATGTACACGAGATTCATTAAAGGCAAGATAATCACATCATCATAGTCATTCAAATTAATCCAGGTGAAACAGAAGAGATGAGGAGACAACCCATTAATACAGAGCACCAACAAGGATGAATTCTATATCAACTTTAGTAGAAAATGTATAAAATATCTGAAATGATGACTAGAGAATAAACATATGAATTCCAATCATCCAACACTATATTTTAGATACGAGGAAGAAACAAAATAAAGTGTTACACTGGAAAAATACGATTACAGAAAGAAAGAAGCACAGACTGTAATATCAATGACATATGAATCTCTGGAAAAACTCATGCATTTGCTTTGTTATTCAAAAATAGATATGTTCTCCAAAATTATTCCACAACACGATGGGTTCCAACTCCCATCACATGAAAAAGATGTAAATATATACATAAAATAATAGGTCTTCCAAGAAGATCAATAACTGAATGATCAGCTTAATTTAGAGTTTTGTAACTGAATCCCTAACTTCTAGGAATAAATTACAACTCTAATCCTAATAGATCATAAAGTAAAAATCATCTTGATGATAGGTCCTTGCCCAGTCAGCTCCATGTCTTTGCTCAGTCAGCTCCTTGGTGTATGCCGCTTGTCTCTAGGAATGAAGAATGTACTTCGTGTTTCCAAACTGCTCCACAGATTTCCACTGTTCTGCACTTGGGGTATCACACTCCATCATTTCCCGAATTGATACTTCGAGCTCCATGTAGGCCTCGTATGATACCTTGGGAAACCCCTTTCTGACAAGCAGGAATTTTTGGAAAATCTGGAAATCCTCTGTTAACATATCTACAATATTTTTCCCTGTTAAGCTTTTCTCCAAATTGTTAAATTTGGAGTGGTCCATGCGGCTCTAAACAAGCAAGTGATGATAGTATTCCTGTGAGAACATTTGTCCTTCCTCATCCCAGAATGAAGGCAATCCATCCTCGAACAGCTCCTTAAAATTCTGTTTGAAATTATTAACCTGCAAAAGCAATTCTTCTGACCTGTCTCAGACCATCTTCATTAAGTGATGCTTGTGAATGAACCTCTTTTCCCATAGCACTATTGATATTCTGTCTTTTATCCCCATATCATGCAATTTCTGATAGATCAGTGAATTTAGAAAATTCAATGTGTTCTGGGCTGTAACAAGAGGTCTTTTCTCCATGTGTTCATTTACCAGCTTTAACCTCTGGTGGTCCAAATTTATCAGTATATTCAGATCATCAATAAAATTTAGATAGTGCTGGAATTTGGTAATCTCTATAGGCAAGGTATCCCAAATGATATGTTTTGCCCCTTGGAGAGGGCCTTTCCCGATGTTTTTCTCCTTTAGCTCGTTGAGTTTTTTCTGCAACTGATTTCTGTCCTACAGTATTTGTTTTTTACTTTCATTTACTTTGGCCAATTCAGCTTTTATCTTTTCATTCTCTGCCTTCAATTCTTTAATTGCCTCGTCTTTTAAGCTTACTTGGGACATAGGCACCAATAAATCATCTGCAGAGAAATCATCCAATGGCTTTTCAATATTCACAATGGACTAATCTTCACCGGTGGGGGTCTGACTCATTAACTCCTCCATAATTTCCTTCTCATCATTTTGATCCTTTTTCATTAAGGAAATTTGAGACAACAGTTTGCTTCATTCAGCCTCCCACCTGTCTTTCTCTTCCTGTAGCTCCCTAGCTCTTCCTTTGTACTCCATCATCTCTTAATGGACCTTATCTTTCTCTTCTTGGAGAGCCAATAACTCAAAGGACTGGACATGTTCAACACCTGGGATCTTTAGCTTTTTCTTTAGGACCTGGAGTGCATTGTCTTTTTCTTCTAGCATCCTCTTGACTGCCTGGGTGTTATCTGAACTAACAATGTCTATTTGCAACTTCCTAATCTGAATGACATTTGCTTTATTTTCAACCCTTTCATGCTTCAATTGAATTTCTAATTTGTCTATCAAAACTTGCAACTTATTAATCCTTACCATAGCTTGTAATAAGTCTGAGTAAATGATATCACTGGTTTGTTTGTGAAGTTGTATCTTATCCGGAGTACTGATTTTGTCCAGCCAGATCTCCATTTCAGACATCTTCTTGTCGTTTACCATAGCCATCTTAAATGTATTTCTCTCAGCATCTCTGGCAGAAACTAGAGAGGTTTTTGAACTGTACAAACTTCTCACCTGTGGGAGCAAATTTCTTGTCTCCTCCAGAGACTGTTTTCTCTTCTCCATATAGCTGGCTTTGAGTTCTTCCTTTGACTTAAATATCGGGCTTGATTCTGAACTGTCTATACCACCCTCTACATTTTTAAAGGAGAACTGATTTACTTGCACAGCTTTCATCGGAATTAGGGCAACCTTTTTGAAACCATCAGATATTTCATCATTTACAATTTCACCACCTTTAAGTAGCTTTGATTTTTTGTGGGATCCATCTTCGTCCAATTCCATATTCTCAATCTCAGAGAGACTTCTCTTAATTACAATGTTAGTATTTTCTGATACTGTAATTGGTGCAGCATGTGGATCTTCCTTGAGCTGTAACAGATTGGCTATTTCAGCCAGATTTTCAACAGACTGGTGCTCAAATGGCTTATTCTTGTTGGCTTGTTTCCTTAGGGATATAAAATGATGTGGATCATAATTCACTTTTGATTCCTTTTGGAAATCCATATTCTCCAGCAATTTCTCTATGAATACTAAGGCGCCTTTACTTTTAAATGAAAGAGCTGACTTTAAGTGGAAATTTAATGTTTGAAGACTTTTTGAAAGCCCCAAAATGCTCTTCTTCAGACAACAACCTCTGCCTCATAAATTCAAGTGCGAAAATCCTCGGGGTTAAAAAGGCAGGTAACCTGTAAGGCTGACCGGTAAACCCATATATCCTTAATACAGTGCAGTCCTTGTATAGAAACTAGTCTCCAACCCGATCTTCAGGTGAAGACTGCATTAAACATTTCATCTCATCCAGAACATGGGGAAAATCCTCATCAAACAACATTTTGTACATTTCCAACATGATCAAATTAGCAAATTCGAACATGTTGATTTTCTTGGGCAAATTAGAGGAGCATAGAGTACTTAAAAAATTCAACTTAGTGACATTGGAGCATAACAGAATGTTGAGCAAGTAGGTCCGAAAACTAAAGAACTGAACTTTTGGAAACTCAGTTAATTGAAGATGGATTGCTTCAGCGAGATACTCATCAAAGTTAAACATAGGAATTGACTGGGATTCAGGGCTTAAGGAACTTATTCTTAATAAAAAACCAAGGATGACATCGTCTACACGACAATCATCAACCAGACCCAATACTTGACAAACCAGAGATACTACCAATTGGACTTCATTTTTAAAAATGTGCACAGGGTAGGGTAGGAAAAAACCATCAAGGGATTGACCTTCTTTTAGAATACTAGACAAGAAATGACAGCGATTCTCAGTTTCACAATTCTTGTAAAATTTAGCAAGGACCGACTCATTTATTAACTCACAATTAACAAGGTAATTTTCAGGAAAACTAAGATTTTCTCTGATGACTACGGCATCAATTTTACAAAGTATTCTGGATGCAGACTTGACTCACAATAATTCTCTAGGAGGGAGAGTAGTTTACAGCACACCACTCTAACACATATTTCAAGAAATCTAGAAAAATTCTATTACAAGGACTTCTATGACATTGAATTTTTTTGTAAACATTTTATTTATTTCATTTAATTTGTAA
>LPNX011128610.1:369820-449994 GCA_001517045.1 Pseudotsuga menziesii | reverse complement strand
GAGACGCACAAGGGTATCAGCAATGAAGACATTGAGAAACTGTATTGTGAAAAGTCAGATGTGATGCAGTCAATGGAAAATCAATCTCAGCCATCTTTTTCACATATAGAGGATCCTTATGATTTGGAGCTACTTGGGGCTTGTGCAACGAGTTATCATTTGATAAGCCCCGATGATCAGTATGATGATGTAGTCAGTTTACCTCGTCGTTTTGATTGGTATATTAGTCCTATCCAGTCATGGATAGAAGCAGCCTGCATGAGCACATACAAGTTTGGGAAGAATTTTTATGACATTGTGCATGCCTATGATCTCCCATCCATCCCGCCCATCCTGAATCATCACGCAGGTTTGCATTTTCTAAATAAGGTATCCTTACTTTGGTTGGTAACCAAAGACAAGGAATTTTTTTTTATGTTAATAAAATGCTTAGGTGGTTACACTGGATTTCTGATTACACTTAACCCTTTTTATATCATGCTTAGAGTAGGAAAATAAGCTCCTTGAAAGAGAGCATTTACTTTCTGCATTTATATTTTATACTTAGTGATAATAAAACTTTACTTCTTTTAGTTAGTTACATTTACTTTGTTTAAATAAATCAGCTTAATGGTTCATTTGGTTTTTTATAAAACTTGTGCTGCTGAGGTTTTTCTTGTCAAGTTGAGATGTTTTTACAGGATATATCAACCAGAGATTCTGGTGTTCTCGTATCCTCTCCTTTCCTTAAAGACCAAATCGAGCACACGTCCCACAGTTAGAGCCAGAATGTTACCACCTAAGTTGTACTTAGTGGTTTTTATCAAGTGAGCCTGGTGAACCGGACAGGGTTAACTTGTCCGGACTTCAAAAAGACCTTTGGAAGTACTTCTGGGAAGTGCTTGTTGTATCATACCACATGTTCATACCCCATGGGGGAATTGTAATAAATGTTCTATCATGATAGTGTATGTAAAAGACTCGGTCTCTTAGACTTTATTTGTCAATCCGATCAGCCCAGGGTGTTTTTTCCCTTGGTTATTATTGGTTGTTGAACAAACGACTGATAATTTCTGAGTTTTTCACTCCATACCTCCAAAGTTGGGGTGGTCGGCTTGGCATTTAGGCCTATTGAGGTTATTAGAGTCTATGTGTCAATGTATAAACATGATAGACATCATTTTTGAGTCATATGAACATGTCTAAGTCCCCTTAGGTGTTTTTCAATTTTTCAATTTTTCAGTTTTTTCAGTGTTTTTTATTAAAATTTGATTTTTCCAAAACTTAGGCTATTTTTTAATAGTTTAATTGGAAAAATTGATTTTGTAATAAAAGTGGGCCAAATAATTAGTTTCAGTCATGTAGGTGCTCATTTTCAAGCTAAGAGCACCATGTAAACCCATGGACCCACTGTTTCCTAGTTTTGAGTGATTTTCCATCACTCAGGTCAGAAAGCCCCAAAAATCAATTATTGATTAATTTAATTAATAAATTGATGAATAATGGAGCAAATACAAAATCAATAAATCAGTGGATTCTCAGCCGATTTGATTGAAATCAGTCAAATCTGAAGCAGATTGACTGGATCTGACAAATCCTTAACTGAAGGAGGTGATAAAATCAGATCCAAAGTTGATATTGAGCATCCTTTATGGAAAATTTCGCCCTCCCTCTCTCCTCAACACGTTTTGGGTCATCTGGATGAGTTTTGGGCCGATGTGTCAGTGTATGGGTTGATGTGTCAGCTAGATCAGGCCCCTGGTTGACAAGTAGGCTCAGTTCAACCTCAGTTCTGCATTGATTAACTCTCCATCAGTTGATTTCACTTGATTCCATGAGGAATTGCGCCCCCCCTAGGCTGGATGGCCTGTAAATTGTATATATCCTGCTTGAGGCTCCCTCTTCCAAGCTAGTTAGAGCTGGACTGGAGGGCTTGCCATTGTAAACTGTGTACTGATATTCATTTGTTGAATAAATAGAAGCTTTGGAGGCTCAATTGTGGAGTACCTTTCATGTGTGGATTGTCATTGTCATGCTGCATTCGAGGTGAAACTGCTATTTTTCCAATTTTTTGCACTTAATTATTGTCTGCCTGAATGGTTTCTGAAATCATAGGGATAGATCATTGTAAGTAAGCTTACTTACTTTATATTTGTTGCATATGTTTGAATGAGTTAATACATGTATGTTAAATAAGGTTATTTGCATACTGTATCATCCCTTTCTCATATGTATCTCCAGATTTGATAGTTCTATTTGCAAGAGTTGTGTTGTAGATTACAGGTTTACCATGACTGGAAGATCTATGGTTCAGGTTTGATTCCATTGATTTCTAGAGGATATTGCTAAGATCGTGCCCCTCGATGCTTCACTACCAATTTTTCTCTGCAGATCTGCTTCAACAACAAGCACCTTTCTTCCCCTTTCTCTCCTTTAAAAAATTATTAAACTTTCCTCAAATTGGTTACTTTAAAGGTTTCTTGTTTCTCTGATCTATCTCATCAAGAAAAACACACATGGATCTAATCACAGGTTTGACATAAATAAAGGGAAGATGCTGTCCGAAGTGGTCTCAGGAGCATTAAAATCCCCCCAGGGGTCTCCCTTTTCGCCAAAAAAAATCTTAATTGTTTTGCAAAATTGTAAAAACTTGGTTTTAGCCTGTATAAGGACTAATAAAGTTCTGATTTATCAGTTCTTTGATATTGTAACCGCTGTAGTAAAATCATTTTTGGAATAGGCTCTTTCGAGCCCATTCCCCATCCCCCCTGGGGGGATTCGCGTCGGTGCCCTTTTCGTCGTTTTTTGCTTATTCCATTTTTACTAGAATTGATCTTATTTTTAGGGTAGTATACTTAATCTCATTATTAATTCCATACTCCATATCTCACATTTCAAAGTAATCGTAATACTTACCCCATGATTTCCCGATTGACCTGAAAGGGGAAAGAGATTCATGGTAGGATTAATTAAGAAATCTGAATTGTGTATCTTTTTGCTTTCTTATACTTTTTGTTTATAATTAACTATAAAATTTACCCCTCCTTGATTCCCCGATTGAGATCCACTTGGATCGAAAGAGGTTCTTGGAGGGTTTTCTTTTAAACAAGAACACCTAGTTAAAACTTATTAAAATTTACAAGACTCCAGTGTGTATGCTCTTCACTTGGCTGTGGTTCGTCCGATCATTCAAGATATATCAAAAGCACTTGGGTGACTAGCATAATTAGGACTCACTCTCCCCAATTGACAAACCATCAGGTGAAAATCCAACACCTCGATCGAACCTCTACGGTGGAAAAATACCCAAAGGAAGTGGGAACTTACTGAAAAGTGACCTCGGGGCACCAATATCTGTCACACCCTAATGGGTGCGTTATGAAAAATAGCCCCGGAGACTCCATTTTAGCCCACATATTCCTTGTGGGTAGCCGTAAAGGTTTTGTTTTGGACATACTCCAAGTACTCTCGGGTATATCTGGAGTCCCCCCTTAGCCTAATTTAATCAATGCATACTTCAATTTTAACTTAAAACATACCAAGATGCAATCACAAAAAATTCACTCCAATCACATGCAAGCACATTGATCTCTTTGATTTGACTCCATTATTAAGGCACTGGTCATTTTTGCTTCATATATATATTGTTTATCAGCTTTGTGCTTTCATGTGTTTATTTTCATATCTTGTCATCTTCATTTGTCTATAGTTAAAATATTCCAACTCGTAAGTAACTGATTCAGTTTAACATCACCACACTAAGTAATCATCCTTAGTAACTTAATAGGGCCTACCCCCCTTGGCTTCGTTAGGAGTTGAGCCTAAACAAAGGAGTCAAGAACAAGGTGACATCCTTGACTCGAGACTTGCCCCCAAGGACACACCGAGTGGCTTGAAGATTTCTGCCACGTGACCCAAGTGTGTGAAAGGAGGCAAAAACCCCAACAAATATTTAGAGTCTAATTATGATAGATAGCATAGAATGTCTTTTACACATTAGAAGATTTCTTTCCGCACCCTAGGTGCTAGACAATAGAGATACTAAGCAATAGAGAATATAGACCAAATTTCTCAACCTACCATGTGTCGAGCACATTAATAACAGGCCCGAAACACTTTCATGAAAACTATAGTGAATGGTTGCATGGGAATTTGGTGCATGACATTCAAAACTACAAATTTACTTTCATGAATAATTAACACAGTGCATTGGATTCTTTATAATACATAACATATGCACCTTGAATTTCATCTTTGACATTAACTGAGGCTTAACTAACTCCAGAGTGAACTCATCATCTAATTGAATGTATGGTCACTTAGATAGAATTCTAACATAAGTGTTTCCATGCAATAACTCATGTTTCATCATGCTAAGACTGAATTAACTGAAGTGTCATATTTTTATTAACCTAAGTGGTGTCTTTTAGTTTAACTAATGTGTAATCATGCAAAACACTTTAACTAACTAGTCAACGTTTATCGACACTTAGTTAACTTTTATTAACTTAAATCATGTTGATTGATTTACATGAGTGACCATTGTGAATTCTCTTGATTGCATACATTCATAGTTATGCTTTAACTGAAGTATTTATTGAGGCATACATTGTTATTTAACTAAATTTTATAAATGAAGTTTTATAATTGAATCTTAGCAATTTGATTTCATCTTAGTCATTTCATGTCCAATTCGAATTCTCTTTTTCTCTTTGCTTATCTCGTTATCTTTTATCTTTATTGCATGGTCTATGTGTTAACTTTAATAATCTATCAAAATTATACTAGGAATATTTGTTTGATGATGTCATCATATTATATTACTTCAGACCAAATGATCATATGGTAAAGTAATTCACTCTAGAGGTGGCTAGTCTATATAGGAGACTTAATAGATTTATCCATCTTGAATTATCATGGTTAGTAATATATCACACAACATTAATGCTTCGACATGCAAAGATTCCACATGTATAACTGGAGGTCCATCCAATGGGTACCTACTATAACTAGAAGTACGCATGAGAATAAACAACCTTTATAACTATAGGTCCACCCCATATGTACCTACTATAACTGGAGTTCCACCTCATGCAAATCTTGACATGATATACACACAAGTCCTGATACTTGTATAACAACACTTTACAACATCATCACTTTGATCAATCAAAGAATTCACCTCAACACATGAGGAATAACCTTTTATAACTAAAAGGCTTAGTAATCCTTTGTGTCCAACACTAAGAATCTACTTCAAGTACCTGAGTCCAACTCATGATTCCTTACCTCAACATATGAGTCCCAATCCTAGTTGCAAACGATTGTCTGGATAATGAATCGTGATGTTGTACATTTAACACTCCCTCTTAGCGAGGGAGGCATCCCCTTCCATAGAACCCTTGTCTCATAAGTACATACACTTCATCACTGACAGAGACTTTCTCAACATATCTACATTCTTGCAATATGCTCTTGAGTAGTAATGTATTGAATCATTACCTTACTGGACCATGTATCTAATGAAGTGACACTTCATATCAATGTTGTTTATCATAAAACACAGGGTTTTTGGAAACCTTGATACAACTTTGATCATCACACTCACTGACTATAGAAGCAATATTTTAACCCACCAAATAGCTTCCCAAGCTACTATATTATTATGTAGGTTGTACTAGCCGCAATACAATTGCTTTTGTAGTACTAGCTGAAATAGACATAGCTAATCTTAGGATAAAACAATAGTTATATAGCACAACATATAATAGATCTTCTATATATAAAATACATTAATCTTACCTATTTTGACATGTAGTTTCCCTAACCTAGAAACCATGGATTTTTCAATCCATCATGTCAAACTTTTACAATACATCAAAAGTGTAATATCTTTTGCAGAAGAAAAGACTCATCTTTTTTTGTTAATCTTCATCATTTGCTTCTTGCTTGTTGACTTTTAGAATATTCTACTATTTAGAAAATTTATTTGTGAGTTTCTCATTCGTGGTGATGTTATCCAAGGTCTCACCACTTTAAAAGTGGTTTCATGTTCCTTTTCTATCCTACTATCCAACTATATGGATATCTTACCTCTCCAAGAGGTTTGATTGCTCCACAACAGTCATGATTATAACTCACTTGAGTATTTGATAGTCACTGTTAGTCTCGAAGACCTTAACTATTATTTGATATTCATATGATGTATTTGACTATGTCTTTGTTCATGTGAGTGCATCCCATAAGAAATATTATAGCCCCTGGTCGTCTAAATCATGTACCGGGACTAATCTAAGCTCTATGCAACTTAGTGGCTTATCTGTTGCATGACTTAACTGAGCTACGTACCACCAAATAGCTTATATGAGCTATGTGAAACTAAGTGGCTTATCTACTACATGGATTAACTGAGAAATGAACAACTACATAGCTAATATGAGACATATATTACTATATGAATTAGCCATATACTACTATATGGTTTACTGGGATCTGAGTCATGTATCACTACATATCTTATCGGGGGGAGAAATCCTGATTCATGTCCCACATGACTAACTAGTGAGTATTTTAACTATTTTTTGTTTCCTATGGAGACACATTAATACTCTCGTGTTAACTACAAGATTCTTTCTGTGTTACACCAATCTTGTCCCAGAAGTACTCATCTTTACTTTGGACAGAGGCTTAGTAAGTATATTGGTTATATCATCATCTAAGGATATGTATCAGATTTGTACCAGTCCTTTCTGGATCATGTCTCCGATATAACCTGTCTGAGACATATCTTAGTCCAAATCCAAATGTACCATGCAGGTACCTCAACGCATGCTTTATTGTACATGCCTACATACTAGCAACAAAGCATACATCTGACCTGGTGCTAACCAGGTGCATCTCAAACGACTATGAGATCCTCCAACTTTGTACAAGAATCATCTTCATATTCATAATTATATGTGTGGCCATGAACTTATAGTCCATCATTCTCAACCTCTTCAAGATCTCTATTGTGATTTGCTTCCTTTTGTATCTGAGCACCATGAATATCTCCTCTTAGCAGGAGGTACATCAACAAATTGTAAGAGCTAGCGAATCTAGCTTCTCCCTCTCAACATATGGATGGGAGGACCATAATCTGGGCCATTTATCATGAAGGTATCATTTTCCTCCATGTCTGTATTGGCATACTGAAGCTCTTTTGGTGCAAACAGAATATCCAAAAAATATTTTGGAGTCTTCTCTTCCATTATAGTATTATAGGTTCTATTCTGGATATATATATAAACATATTGTTGGAGGCTTCTTCCCATAGAAACATAGGAACCTCCTAATATTCTCCCATAATATTCCTACTCCATAGCATCCTTCTCTCTTTCAATATCTGTCATTGAAATGAATCCACATTCAATACTTTTCTTTCTCTTCTTGTAGGTCAGGGCATATATTTTTTCCCTACAAGAAACATTTATTCTAATAGTTAGAAATATGACATAACCATGAAATTTGTTAATCTGAATAATTCAATGCACTGTAAAAGGTTCACATAGCTGTGTACATATATTAATTAACTTTTTAGCATAACCCCATTCATATCTCAAGAAAATTTATGCATCCCATATTCTTCTTTACTTAGTCATAACATGTAGTTCATGAGTTTTATTCTTTGGAAATAAAAAAAGACTATGCTCAACATGTTACACCATAAAATCATTCCCAAATATAGGAATATAGATCTCCATATAATTGTAATGAAACACATTGAAAACCCATTTAGAGCTAATTTATATGAGCATATGATAATTGAAATAAAAATATTTATCTTTTATTGTTTTTTGTTGGCTCCTTCTTGATCTATGGTTCCTTGTAGATATTTCTTAGAGTCCCTAGGTCTTGACCTTCTTTCTTCACTTGCAATTTGAGTTCATGTAGGAGGTAGAAAATCTATGCATGGGAAATTAGGGCCCCATACAAACTAGAGTGAATTCTCTTTTGCACTAAAGGAAATACTCCTTCCGATGGTAATCATATTTTTCCTCAGATAAGTTCTTCTGAGTAGTTTCATCTTGTATAGTAGTAGAAGCATGAAACCGGTCTTTACCCTTTTTATTTTCTTTTCACTCCCTTGCATAATGGCCTTTCTTGTCATAGTTGTAACATCTAACCTTTGACTTCTCAAAGTCTTTGTTAAACTTATTTGGAGTGAGTGGTTTCCTCCCTTTCTTCATTCTTTCCATGAATGAATGATGTTATTCCTTGATGCACACTAGCTTTCTCTAGATTCACCCCTTCTATTGGGACACATTCAAGCCACAACCTATTGAATTTAGGTTGCTCCTCTTGATAATTTACTACAGCCAAGAATGGCTCCCATGCAGATGGGAGACCATAAATAGTCATTTGGAGAAGGTCATCTACATCGGTCAATACTCCAATACTAGCAAGTTAATATCTTACCTAAGATATCTTGGTGATGAATTATGCCACGGTATCATCCTTCTCCATCTTTATGTTCCAAAGCTTTTTCTTCAAATCCCTCTTTTGACTTAGGACCTTCTTCTCATATAGGTTCATCAGGGAATCAAAAAAATCTTTAGCAATATTCAACAGAGTGATCACAAACCTCAAATTGTCCTCAACTGAATCATATATATTCATTTTGGCCAAAGCTTAGTTCTTCTTGAAGTTGACTTTCCATGCATTGGTTGTAGGCTCCTCCGCCATTATGGAAACGTAGCCATCTAAGTCATGTTCCTTAAAAAAGTTAAATAATCTCACCTTCCAGTTGTTGAATTGGAAATTTCCTCAAGATGGTATTCCATTCAAATAGAGATCGATGCCATGGATCTCAAAAAAATTGTTCAACTCCTCAGGATCTACATAGGCCTGTAGTTTTATTGCACAACTCATCTCCTTCACATACTGACCTTTGATACCCTATTGATTTTTTAGAAAATAAGAATATATTTGAACTTTAAAACATTATGCGCAAAAATATTGAACACTGGAATCAATAGAACATTCAATCACATAAATCATTCAACCACAACACAATATGTACCTTATGGAAAACCCTCAAAACAATGACGATTAAAAATCCTAGCAAATATTTAGAGTATAATTATGATAGATAGTAGAGAATGTATTTTACATAATAAAAGATTGCTTTCAGCACCATGGTTGCTAGATAAGTGACAATATTGAGCAATAGAGAATAGAGATCAACTATATCAACTTTCCATGTGCCCACCACATTAATAATAGGTCGAAAACACTACCATGCAAACTATAGAAAATGGTTGCATGGGAATTTGGTACATCACCTTCAAAACTATGGATTTCCTTTCATGAATAATTAATCTAGTGCATTGGCTACTTCATCATGCATAACATATATTCCTTTCCTTTCATCTTTGACATTAACTGAGGCTTAATTGACTCTACAGTGAACTCACCATCTAACTGAAAGTATTATCACTTAGTCAGAATGTTAACTTAAGTGTTGTCGTGTAATAACTCAAGTTTCTTCATGTGAACACTTATTAACCGAAGTGTCATCTTTTGATTAAATTAAGTTTCATCTTTTAGTTTAACTAAAGTGTAATAATGCAAAACACTTTAGTTAACTATTATTAATTGAAATCATTCTAATTGATTTACTTGAGTGACCACCATGAGTTATCATGGTTGCATATATTCAAAACTGATGGTTTAACTGAAGCATTGATTGAGGCATACATTTGTTGGAAAGCGGATCAGTTGAGAAAAGTGTGACAAAGAGGATATCGACAGGTGAAAAATTCTACTGCGCAGGAGAATGTTACCGAAAAGTATAGTCAGTTTGGTGACAAGTAGTTAGAAGTTTTGGTCCAAAGTAGTTACAGAGTCGGATTATGTGTACCATTTTTAAAAGCGCGAGCCTATAAATAGAATTAGGAGTAGATTCAATATATCATGACTTAGGATGGATGAATAGCAATAGATCATCACTTGTATGAGATGAATTCTGAGTATTTTTCTTGTATGTGATCTATGGAGGAGTTTGTTTGGTCTGAGGCTTTCGAACAAGGGATGTTTTACGATCTTTTGAAGCTAATATAGGAAGAATGCTGATGTTGGAACTCTTTTCTTTTTTGGTGTTTTTGCAATGGTGTGATCTGTCATATTTTCCATGTCTGAATGATGCGAAGTCTTGATGTGTTTATTGGATTTATGTATGTCGATGTCTTGATTAAATGGATCTGAATCGTGATTGATGCGATATTAGAAATTGATGTAAATAATGATAAGTAGATTTGATCATTTATGCATTAGAAACTCATGGATATACGAATAGCGTTGTGGCAGAGTGAGACATAGTGTGCAAGTCCTCTTCCTTCTAAGAAAACGTGGTTCCTGCAACCCTCCGTCAAACATCTCAGGTGATATTGCATCTGTTTCATAGGTGTTGATGGATAGGTTAAAACCTATTTGGGTCGTTGTTTAGGATGATTGTGTCAAAGGGTGTCGACAAATCTATGGGGTGAACCCCTATCAACTGAAGTGTGTCAACAATATTTTTATTTAACTGAAGCTTTATAAAATAATATTTATAACTGAACCTTAGTAATTCGAGTTCATATTAGTCAATTGCATTCATCTCCTATGTAATTTGAATTCTCTTTGAATATTAGTAATTCGAGTTCATCTTAGTCAATTGAATTCATCTCCTATGCAATTTGAATTCTCTTTTTCTCTATGCTTATCTCTTTATCTTTTATCTTTATTGCATGGTCTATGTGCTAAATTTAATTATCTATCAAAATTATCCTAGGAATATTTGTCTGTTGTTGTGATCCTGTTATATTAACCTGTACCAAATGATCATATGCTAAATTAATTCACTCTAGAGGCTGAAAATATCTAGAGGAGACTTATTATCTTTATCTATCTCAAATTATCATGGTTAGTAATATATCACACAACATTAATTCTTCAACAACCAAGGCATCGACCTCTATAAATAAAGCTCCAACCCATGGGTAGTAGTATAATTGGAGGTCCACATGAGAATCATCTACCTCTATAACTAGAGGTACACCCCACCGTTACCTACTATAACTAGAGGTCCACCTCATGGGATTATTGAATTGATATACAAACAAGTCCTCATCCTTGTACACCAACACTTTACAACATCATCACTTTGATCAATCAAATCATTCACCTCAAGACATGAGGAATAACCTTTTATAACTGAAAGGATTAGTCATCCTTTGGATACAACCATAATAATCTACTCCAAATACCTGAGTCCAAATTAGGACTCCCTATCTCAACACATGAGGTTGAATCTTGGTTGCACAAGATTGGCTTGGAGAATTACTCATGATGGTGTACACTTAATAACTTCTTCTCTATCCACTCTAGAATCACTTTCTTATTCAGATGCCACATCCACATCCCTCCAATCACAGATCTTGGTCCTAAGAATAGAACCATTTGTTGGCTCAAGTATGGGCATGCATATTTTCACTAAGAGAATACCAACAAATCCTAAGATAGTGGTCCTTTTAGCATCATCTGCAAGCAAGTGAAGTCTCACCCAATGTACCTATGGGTGCTACAGGAACCATGTTTTTGTAATAGTGAAGGGGATGGAAAATTTTCCTACCAATAAACACATTAAAAGTACCTCAACATACATTAATAAAACCACAAAGAACAACATAATGCAAACAATAACTATGCAATATATAATAACTTAAATCAAGCACATCTTATTACCATTGTTAATTATAACTATTATGTGAATCATATATAATAATCACATAAATAAACACTCACAAGACACCAAAGATTTTACATTGAAAACCAAAATGGGAAAAATAATGGAAATGGTTCATTGTTCATAGATCTTATTACATCAAGCATTTTTATTTAGATCTACACACTCAGTCTGCAATCTCTCTCTCTCTCTCTCTCTACATTTTAGATCTGCACACATAGCCTGCAAATTGATCTCTGTTAGTTGCAAAATTGCTCCTCATTAACAATATCATCATCAATAGTAATATTAGGAATAACAAGTCATCATCACTTCATCAAAATCCTATCAACCCTATTGTACCTATCTCATTACACACACACACACACACACACACACACACACATACACATATATATATAGATCCAATTCCATAACCTCGCAGAGCATAAAGTGGACCCAAAACCCTAACTACTTCTAATCGCTTCCTTGGTTGATGTTGTCAACCTCCCTTCATTCCTTCTTTCTTGGATGATACGTCAAGTCCCTTCCTTCTTTTGAGGGTTTCTCTCCCTTTGATCATTTCATCACATTGCCCCCATTCACACCAATAATTACTCAAAACTTGTTCAAAATACCTTATTCCCAACATATGGCAATCAATTCAAGCTCTTTGGTTGATGTGACTTTCTCTACTACCATCATTCAACTAATTTAGGCTTTCTAAAACCTCATCCAACCTCAAGCATCTTCTTTCCAATTGAACATTACCATCTATCTTCCCCATTATAATGGAAAAATAAATGGGTAAACTTTATATTCTTGGATCTATAGTTTCCAAGCATACAGTTTCCAAGCATACCTTTCCCTACCATAGTACAGACATGTGGTGTTTGGAAAAATAAGTACTCTTCAAGGAGATACACTAGGTTTGATATATCCTTTGTCTATAGCAACTCCTGTAATTGTATTGTTCATTTTGTTATATTTGGGATATTCATATGATATGGAGCTCATGATACTATTTTTGAATATTACATTAGATCTATGTTAAAATCTAAATATCGTTTAGGTGGTAATACTGATATCTTATCACAAAATACAACTTCAAATTCCTTTAAAATAGGAAATTGTTCCAATTCCATTTTTTATTTTTCGGGCTCAAATTCTTTAATTTTGATGCCATAAAGTTGACACCCTTTCCTAATACACTGTTTAGGTTGTAGTGCTTAAATTTGTTGTGTAGATAAAGGTCTATAAATTTCATTCATTGTATGATACTTATCCTCCTCATCCACACTACTAAACATTTTATGCAAATAGTCGATAACATCTTTATGAGATTATAGCCAATTCATACCTATCAAAATGTCATAGGATCCTAGGGGAAGTATATTTAAATTAAATGAGGTATCCAAGTCATTAAAACCTAATAACAAATATTTAACTATCTCCGTGACTTTCATTTTTACCTTTGTTGCCAGCTATACCAACCATGCATTTTTTTGTTCTTCCTTACTAAGTTTACACTTTTCAACTAATTTTGGTGCAATGTAACTTAAACTAGACCCTAAATCGATAAGTATTGAAACATGTATGTTCAAAACTTTACCTTTTACTTCCAACATGGTGGATTGATGGTCCACCTACCGATATTCCAAAGAAACATTAACTATAGGGATTCCTGGATATGTCATTCCCAATAGAAGCTTCCTACAACATGCTTATGGGTTACTATTCCATCCTCCACCAGAAGTTTCGATACTCTTTACCCCATTGCTATTGGTTGAACCTCGCCTGTTGTAATTTTTATCAGTATGACCTCTAGTTCCTTTTCCAAAAGGTGAGGGTTTAAATACTTTCCTACGTTGATCGATCTTTTCAAATTTTTTATTTTTCCAACTTCTACTCAATTTGGATATTTGTTTAAACAAATGGTAGTACAACTAGGCATTTCTAATTGCTTCATCCATTGTTGAAGAATTTCGAACACAATCTTTTCCTTATACACTAGGGGTAAACAACTGATAAAACTGTATACCTTAGCATTTTCAACTCTTAGGTATGGTACATAGCATTGTAAATTTACAAACTCAATTACAAATTCTTCCATGGTTAACCATCTTAGTCTCAAATCATTGAATTATTGGGCTTTCTCATAATAATATTGTTCTGACATATACATTTTTTCAATAGTTTTTTAAAAAATTTCCAACTCAACTCTTTACTACATATGTTACTGACACTCTTAGCCTCCTTCCACCTCAGAGAATATTTAACAACTAAGTTTCTATCGCTTCCTCAAATTCTCCATCAAACATGAAGGGCCTTAAATTTTTTTAATTCTCCCTATAACTCTACAAGTCTTTCTTTTTGGTTTTCATTATTCATTTCATCAACTTTCGTTAAATCCTAGGGGCTTATATAGGAATTCTATTTGTAGTTTTCTCCATTCCCACATTCACTCCTAACATTGAAATTCCCCATTTATTCATTCTTAACATTAACATTCCCATATATTCATTCTTACATTCATTTATACATTCATATATTTGCACCTATCAATATTTCCTAACATTCCTAGCCTTTCTTAACATTCATTCATATATTTGCACCTAATATTCCCCTATTTCCACATTCACTCCTAACATTGTACCTATCAAAACATTCACTCCTAATATTGCACCTATCAAAAAATTCACTCCTAACATTGCACCTATCAAAACATTCACTCCTAACATTCCCCCATTCCCACATTCACCCCTAACATTGCACCTATCAAAACTTCCTAACATTCCTAACATTAACTTTCTAACATTCATAACATTAACATTTCCATATTCATTCCCCATATATTCATTCTTAACATTAAATTACACTTATCAAAGCATTTATTCCTAACATTCCCCTATTTCCACATTCACTCCTAACATTTACTCCTAACATTGCACCTATCAAAACATTCACTCCTAACATTCCCACATTCACTCATAACATTGGCATTCCCCATATATTCATTCTTAACATTAACATTCCTCTATATTCATTCTTACATTCATTTATACATTCATATATTTGCACCTATCAAATATATTCACTCATAACATTGAAATTCCCCATATATTAATTCTTAACATTAACATTCCTCTATATTCATTCTTATATTCATTTATACATTCATATATTTGCACCTATCCAAACTTCCTAGCATTCTAAACATTAACTTCCTAACATTCCTAACATTAACATTTCCATATTCATTTTGACTATATTCATTCTCAACATTAGATTTCACTTATCAAAGCATTCATTCCTAACATTCCCCTATTTCCACATTCACTCCTAACATTCCCCCATTCCCACATTCACTCCCGACATTACACCTATCAAAACATTCACTCCTAACATTGCACCTATCAAAACATTCACTCCTAACATTCCCCCATTCCCACATTCACCCCTAACATTGCACCTATCAAAACTTCCTAACATTCCTAACATTCACATTTCCATATTCATTCCCCATATATTCATTCTTAACATTAGATTGCACTTATCAAAGCATGCATTCCTAACATTCCTCTATTTCCACATTCACTCCTGACATTTCACCTATCAAAACATTTACTCCTAACATTGCACCTATCAAAACATTCTCTCCTAACATTCCCCCATTCCCACATTCACTCATGACATTGACATTCCCCATATATTCATTCTTAACATTAACATTCCCCTATATTCATTCTTACATTCATTTATACATTCATATATTTGCACCTATCAAAACTTCCTAACATTCCTAACATTAACTTCCTAACATTCCTAACATTAACATTTCCATATTCATTCTTAACATTAGATTGCACTTATCAAAGCATTCATTCCTAACATTCCCCTATTTCCACATTCACTCCTAACATTGCACCTATCAAAATATTCACTCCTAATATTGCACTTATTAAAACATTCACTCCTAACATTCCCCCATTCCCACATTCACTCCTAACATTGCACCTATAAAAACATTCACTCCTAACATTCCCCCATTCCCACATTCACCCCTAGCATTGCACCTATCAAAACTTTCTAACATTCCTAACATTAAATTCCTAACATTCCTAACCTTTACATATACATGTATATAATCCCCAAAACAATATCTAAGGTCAATGCACATTTATATAATCCAAAAAAATAATCATGAACATGTGAATTCAATGTCCATGTATATAATCCAAAAAAAAAATCATGTACATGTGAGTTCAATGTACATGTATATAATCCAAAAATTATATACATATGAGTTCAAAGTACATGTATATAATCCAAAAATTAAGCTCCTACATGTCCAAATCAACTACAACATATATATCTACATAAAAATAACAATATAAATAATTCTCTAAATAGAAGTCCATCACTATCCTTGACCAGGGTCTTCCCTTGGACTCATAACAATCTGCAACATGTATAAAAACATATTATGAATAGCATAAATTATTTAAAGAACTTTAAACCAAAATCAAAACATTAAAACATTAAACTAATATATCGAAGAATAATTCAAGTATTAACAAAATTACCTCCAATTCTCTAACATCCAACGGAGTCTTCTCTTTGCCTCTAAAGGGTGGAGTAGACCCAAGCTACAACATACCTAAAAACAATTTATAAATCTTACAAAATTATTTCGACTATTTTAAATGAAATAAAAATATATATATTAAACTTACAATTCCAATACTATTGTCCAATGGAGTCTTTCCTTTGCCTCGAAAAGATCGAAGAGATGCAAGCTTCAACATATATAAGAGCAATTTACAAATGTCAAACATTATTTAAACTATTTAAACATATATATCAAAGAACAATTTAATTATGAAAAAATTACCTCGGTGCCAATATCTATATCCATAAAAGAACCTATATCTTCACCTCCAATTTCAATATGTTCTCTTCCCTTCAAATTTAAATTTTGTTAATTAATAAATCGTAGTAAAAGCAAAAAATATTAAGCTTAGCAATTAACTTAAAAAACAAAAAAAATTAAAACATTAGCTCATAATATATGGAAAATCATCTAAAAAGTTCGAATCTAATGAAACCTGCATAAATAAGTCAAATTAACAATAAGATACATAGTTAATTTTTTTTTTTTTTAAATATCTTTCAAACATAAATATAAATGTGTAAATTTTAAATATACCTCTCCAATATGCTCTTCTACATTTCCAACATTTTGACTAGTGGAGACTCTAAAATTATGTTCATTTAACAATCGAGAAAACTGAAAACAATAAACATTTACATAATGTATTTATTACTATACACCAAAAAATAAATTGATCATACATAGATATAATGTAACAAAAAGTTTAATTCAAAATGAATAAAAAAAATAATAGATTGGAAGTACACAAACCTCTCCTATGCTTGACATGTCATTAGATATTCTATCCGAAGCTATATTACAACAAAGCTTCACATAGGCCTTTAGATCTTCAATGCCCATACAATCTAACTCATCATTTGTTTTGTAAACAAAATTTTGCTGAATAGTGGCTCAAGCCCTCTCTTGACTCAATCCAACATCAACTCCTACAAATGCCGAAGTCAAACCTTCGGCAACATTATGCCCTGCAGTTGTCCCAACTTGTGATGTGGGCTCCATGTCTGATTTGTAAGTCAAGCCTAGGTGGACGAAATATCGGAGGTGGAGGTCGAAGAGTACTAGGATATATAAGGGCACATTTTCGATTGTATATACTCCCCTTTCCAACTCCATAAAACTCGGAATGAATGTCAGTATAGTCTGGCTTCATTCCTAAAACAAATTCAGCATAAAAAAACCTAGCAAAATAATTAGGAACCTCATCGTTCCATGGCAACCGACCATAGGCTGCAAGAAACCAATCATATAAAAAATGTGCAAGTTCAGGGTGCTTTAAATATTGCACTTTCAATGCTTTCCACATTAGGCCCTCTTTGAAGTTGAACATTGAGTTGGTTTTTTCTCTAGTCACCTTCTCCTTCACAACAGCCGACTTGTCTAGACCCATCACTTCTGCCTTTCTTATTTGCATCAAGGAAACAAAACCATCTGTTGTTGGTCCAAGATCCTCATATACCTAAATGAATTTTTGTAAAGATATCAAAACCATCTCTATACTTTGTTTGTTCTCTGGAATGAGATCCAAACTAGAAAGATCATTTTGCAGCTTGTCATAGTGAGCCCTACCACTTTCAAGAGTCATTTGTTGAATACCACTTTCCCATGGAATCTTGTTCGATAAATCTGATGGATAGGTCGTAATGGGGGTACAACCCTTAGCTAGTTGGACATATTGCGTCCTTGCTCGACCTTCACCACCCTGTGTAGTATGACAAGCCTCTTACGAACCTTGCTCTGCTTCCACACTTGTCTCCCATACAGAAGGTCGAGATCCACGTTCACCCATAGATGTTAAGGGGGAATCATCTCTACCACTATTGCCACATTGATGATCAGATGAATGTGAACTATACAATAATCTTGAGTTCCAAGGTGAAGCCGATAATCTTCAATTTTCATTTTGGACACCAACTCCTGAAGAATGTGATGACCTCCTATGCTTCTGTATCAAAGGCGGATCTCTTTTCATTGGATATGATATCTACAAGTTTACACAATCATCAATTTCTACATGTTAATTAATCAACTTCAAAGAGCTAGCTACTATTAAAACTAAGCTTTCAATGTAATATAAATAGAAAAACAAAGGTGGTATGGAGAAATAACATACTATAAAGACGATGAGGCTTCTTCGTGATAAGGAAGATCCTTGAATCCACTAAATACACTGGTATATTATGGTTACTACGCACGCTGTATAATGTTTTGACCCCGGCACATGCCATAAACTTGTTTTGGTTGTGTTATCTCTATGGTTGTTCCTCCTGCTTATTTTTGAAATTTTGATTTGGATTGGTTTTTGTTGGTTTTAATTTTACTTTGTTTTATGTTTTATGATTGATTGCTTGCCCTTATGATTCCCTTGGTTACCTAAAATCATCAAAGTTTTTATTCATCAATTAAGAGCCCATGTATGTGCAAAGGAGTATGTGTTACAGGGTGAATTTTTATAAACTGGCAGCGCCCTTCCAAACTGGCAGCATATTGTGAGCGTGCAGCATATTGATTTCTGGTGGTAACATGTACATATGGTATTCTATTGAAAGGTTTATGAATTATGTCATGAAATCTATAATAAATATAATCCTTTATCATAGTCTTGAATATAAGTTTTGATCATAGACAGTTGGCATTGTATATGTTTTTATATTGCTGATCATGAATTAATGAGTCATACAGTGGCAATAATGGAAGAACACAGGTGTTGTCATTTCAAAGTTAGAGCCGTTCATGTAATGAATACTTTTGGTCATCGTGGCAAGAGTAGCCTAAGGCACGTTTTTCCTAAAATATTTCTTATTATTCTGCTGAAGAATGGCATCCAAACGCTGGTTTGGTTCGTTGTTTGTCATCACGAGCTGCGCTATGTAAATGTTCGGGAAATTTGGGTTTATTTTCGAACCCTAGGGCTTAGGTTCCTAGTTACGAGCATTGTTATGTAAGGATTCAAGAAAGTTAGGGTTTATTTTTTAAACCCTAGAGCTTGGAAGTTCAGAATTGGAGTATTTTTATGTCTCCTTGCGTCTCAGAATAAGCAGTTTCAGCACACAGCCGCAGTGTAAAATGCCTTGTTCAGAAAAATGCTACGTGAAGACCTTGGTAATTTGGGTATTTGTCAGAGGTTCTAGGGGTAAGAGCTACCACTCGTTTTAAGTCAAATTTCATTAGCATTATCACTCCGTGGGTTTGCAGATTGTTACTTTCAGCACAAGGATTACCACATTCCAGATGCTAGCATAAACAAAAGGATTACCATAGAGACATATGCAGCAGAAGGTACATGTTTTTACCTGAGGCATTATTGGTATATACAGCTGAGTTGAAATCCCTGTAGAATTTCAGATGTCAAAGGTAATCAAAGAGGAGAGGTCCCAGCTAAGGGCTCAAGAGGAGAGAGTTCTTCCTTTCAGGAAGAAGCAGGGGACTGGTTGGCAATTTTGGGAGCCATGCTTGATCTTTTGTAAGCACATCTGTGTAGCATGAACTTTTTGCAGCTTCAATGACAGGTTCTAGTTTTGAATAAACTTGATGATGATTTGCCTTTGTGTTATATAAATTGTCTCTCTGATAATTCTGTTATGTACATGGTCATTCATATTCCATTACAATAATTCTTATCATGAGATGACAGTTATCTTTTATTTTTACAAACATTGACAGTTTCACTTCATGATTTAGGATCATAGTACCTAGACATTGAAATTTGTGATTGATTTCATGTTATACAGCATCTGTTTGATTTTCCTGCAGCTCTGATTCATACCAGCTTTCACTTCAATGCTTTGATCTCCTGATAAATACCTGTATTTACCCATCTATGATATATACCAGCTCTTTTCATTGTAAATTGTGTGATGTTTTGATTTCATACCTAAACTGTGTAAACTGTACAAACAAGTAATACTAGCCTAGTGCCTTCTAGTATTGTGAGGTTCCATTAGCCCTGGTTTGATACCAGCTTGTGTTTTTAATTTGATTTCATTTGATTTATACATTTTTGAACAAATATTTCCTTAAGCTTGAATCCCATAGTCTAGGTTCAACATTAGGGATAACATCTTCTGGCGTCGTTGCTGGGGAGCGGATAAAGGAAAGGATATCTTCCCTGGGTAATCAACAATTTTCATTGAACTGATTTTGTAGGGTGAACAGAATCAGCAAAACCTGATATAGACTACATTCAGTCACCTTTTAAGAAGTTACAGTGGCTTCAAAGAAGATAGGGACTCGTGGAAATCCCTCATCCCCTTTAAATCCAGGAGTCTCAGATCCTGAGCAGTTGTTAAGGGAGACTAGGAGAAATCTGGTTTCTACTTCATCAGAGAAATTTAAACAGCCTGCAACTTTAGAGATCCCTGAATCTGCATCTGTTCCAGTCCCTTCTCTAAATCCACATTCAGAAAAAGGACGAGAGGAGTTAGATTTGTTATTTACCCCTTCCCAAGTTAACAATTTTCGGGTATTTACAAATCCCTTGATATCAGAACAAGTTACTTGAAGCATTGAAAACTCCTTCAACTCATACTCCTCTGGTTAAGACTGTTCTAGTAAATCAACCAAATCCTGGTACTTTGTCTTCCTCATCACAACAGTCAAGCAGTTTTCAGTCGAATACAAACCTTAGGATGGCCTAGCCACAAAATCGAATGGATGCTATGGTAGCAGCAAGATATGCCCCCCTCGTTTTGCCTCAGCCCCTCAATTCTCTCCCAAGAGGAGATTATCAGAAATACCTGCCAAAATTTGATGGCTAGGGAGATGTTACTGCAGAAAAACATTGGGAAACATTCGTAGCTTTTAGAGACAATCAAAATTATGAACATACAGATGTTTTCATGATATTATTTGTCCAAAGTCTCGATGGTGAGGTTAGAACGTGGTTTCGGAATTTACCACCAAACTCCATAGATGGTATTGACACTTTACAAGAAATATTTCTGAGACATTGGGGGGGCACAAAAGATTTCTTGTATTACCAAACAGAGTTTGACTCTTTAAAAAGAAAAAAGGATGAAACTGTGGGAGAATTTTCCAAAAGATTTAACAAAGTGTACAGCAAAATTCCAGCTCAGATAAAACCTACTGAGACATCAGCAATGCTATCTTATGCAAATTTATTTAATTCTGAATTTTCTTTGCTGTTAAGAGAAAGAAAAACAGATTCACTTTCAAACATGCAAAATGCAGCATTAGAAGTAGAGTCAAACATGTTGGCCTCCAATAGACTAAAAGATGAAATGGAACACCAAACTATGGATAGAAAAGGGAAGAAAGTAGTCGGTACATCCAATCAGGTAGGAAGGTCATCAGATGGCAGAATTGATGAAATGGGTAAACTCCTAAAACATTTGTCTGATAAGATTGACAGATTGGAAGTGGGAAGTAGAAATAGAAATCAAAATAAACCCATTCCTGAAAGTGATAGAAATCTGAATCAGTTTCGAAGACCTTTTGCCCCTAGATTTTTCCCAAGAGAAAGACAAAACAATGATATACAAAGAGAGAGACGAGAAAATGAAGAACAGAAGATTCAACCTCCTTTTCAAAACAATAATCTCAGAGGGGATGAATCATATGAATTTGATGAAGGTGAGTTAGATGAACTGGAAGATGAAGAACAGAATATTAGTCAGTTTGATGATGATGATCCTTCACATTTTATAACTCGAGCTAATTATCAGTATGCTACAGAATTAGGTCATTATGATGAGGATGATTATCAGATGTCTATGCCAGAGGTCTGTCAACAAATGCCACAAAAATCATATGGTTTGAGGTCAAGGGTAAAACATGCAGCACAAACCAAGAAAGTGGTGAAAGCTTCTTCTTTTAAACAAAATCTGCCTGCAAACCAGAAACAAATTGTAAATCAGAGAAAAGATGAAGATGTGAATCCAGAAGAGATTAATAAGTCTATTGGTGGTTTCAGTTTTGAACATGAGCTAAATAAGGTAAAAATCCTTGTGCCTTTGACAGAGTTGATTAAAAGTAAAGTTTACAAGGAGGCAACCTTTAAAACCTTTAGCAATGCAATGAATTCTAGTCTTATTTCTTCTGATGAGATTAATCTGCAGGATGAAAATCCTACTATCATTGTAGGATCAAAAACTTTTAATCAGCCTGATGACAATTCAAAATATCCTCCTCCATTTTATGTGACTTTTTCAGTACATGATCAACTGCTGCATAATTGTTTGCTGGATTCAGGAGCTTCATAAAACCTTATGCCAAAATCAGTCATGGAAGCCTTAGGATTGAGTGTAACAAAACCATACCATGATTTATACGCATTTGATTCCAAGGCAGTAAAACGTATTGGGGTGATCAAGGATTTGGTGGTGAACCTAACCCAGGTACCCATGAAGAGTATATTAATGGATATTGTGGTTCCAGATAATTCTCCCAAGTTTGGTATGTTGTTGTCTAGATCCTAGGCAAAAAAGGTGGGAGGAACTCTGCAAATGGATCTCTCGTATGCTACAATTCCAGTTTTTGGGGGTGAATTCAGAAGATTGTACAAAGAGATTCAAATGGCATACTTGGTAAGTGACAACAGACACCCTAATAATCACCCTATTTATTCAATTGATGAAAACCTTGGTTCTTGTATGTTGCAATTGAATGGTGAATCTGAAGGTGTTTTAAAGGTAGAAAAAGATATCCAAATTCAGGTACAGAGAGAGGAACTTGATGTCTTGTGGCAAATGTATTTCGATGGTGCATCAAGTAAGGAAGGGGCAGCTGCAGGAGTTTTATTGATTTCAGCTAGAGGTGAGGCTATTTCCCTTATGTTCAAATTGGAATTCAAAACAAGAAACAATACTGCTGAATATGAGGCTCTGATCCTTGGATTAAGGGCAGCAAAAGACTTGGGCATTAAGGAGCTTGCTGTATTTGGCGACTCCGAATTAATAATCCAGCAAGTAAAAAGGGTGTACCAGGTAAAGCAACAGTTGTTGAAAGTTTATAGGAATGAAGTATGGGATCTAATTGAAAATTATTTCATAGCCTTTAATATAAACTTTGTCCCAAGAGAGTATAATGAAACAACTGATTCCTTAGCTTTAGCAGCAGCTTATTTCAAAGTGCCAAAGGTTACTCATCTGAAATATCCAATTGATGTTAGGTACAGACCTGCTGTCCCAGATAATATTAAACATTGGAAGGTTTTTAATGATGATCTAGAAATAAAAGAATTTCTGGAATTGGTAGGAGAATTTTCAGATGATATTGTTGAGCAGGAACAAGATTCAGAATGGGTAGAAAATGAACCTTGCATAAATAATTCAATTGTTGATCATAAAATTGTGGAGTTAAAAGGGAATTTCATTCCTAAAGGACTTGTTCCTTTAGAAAGACTGTTTTCAAAAGATGATACACTGATAAAACCTACCCTACAGAATACTGAAGAAAACGTTATGGAGTATAACGTTGGTTCTGAAAAGCAGCCTCAAATGATAAAATTGTCAAAATTGTTGTCAGATGATGAAAGAAGGAAATATCTAGCTTTGCTGAAAGAATATAAAGACATTTTTGCTTGGTCATATCACGATTTAAAAACATATGATACCAGCATAATCCAGCACAAGATCCCTCTAAAACCCAACACTAAGCCTTTTAAACAGAAGCTTAGAAGGATAAATCCAGCATTGCTGCCAGTAATTGAAAAAGAGGTGAAAAAACTATTAGATGCAAAAATCATTGTGCCTTTAAGATATTCATCTTGGGTTGCTAATTTAGTTCCTGTACGGAAGAAAAATGAAGAGATAAGATTATGTGTAGACTTCTGTAACCTGAATAAATCATGCCTCAAAGATAACTATTCATTGCCAAAGATAGATCAGATTTTGCAGAGGGTAGTAGGTGCTCACAGGATTTCGATGATTGATGGATTTTCTGGTTATAACCAGATTGCAGTTCAGCCTGAAGACCGAGAGAAAACAGAATTCACCACTCCATGGGGAACCTTTATGTATGAAAAAATGCCTTTTGGGCTCATGAATGCAGGTGCTACTTTTCAGAGAGCTATGGATATAGCTTTTGTGGGTGAAAATGAAAAATTTGTAGTGATATACCAGGATGACATCACAGTATTTTCTAAATCCAATGAAGATCATCTTAAACACTTAAGACAAATTTTTGTCTGTAATGTCCCCAGTTTTGACCCCGTTTGCATTATGTATATATTGTAATTAATTGCGGTGAGGAGCTCAAGGCAAAAGCCCCACCATCGATTTGGTTGTGTATGTTCGGCAATAGGGATAGTTGCCGATGGTGTATTGTGCTATTTGACACATTATAATTCGGCATCATGTAAACACGCACATCAATTAAAATAAACCACAACCAGCTACGACAGTGCAACGTTGAATGAAAAGGGCATGGTTCCAAAGGATAAGGGGTGGGGGATGTCAAACCTTGGTTATGGGAAAAAAACCCATATGTTACTACCTTGTGTGTTTGCCACCTTTTCCTTGTTTGATTTTCCTTGTCTCACCCAACCTCTTCAATGTCTTGATTTTGTTAGTTGGGGGCAGTTATTGCATGAGGAAACGTTGGCATGGGAAAACGTGGGTTTTGACAGGCTACTGTCAGTTTGGATGGTATGCATGCCAGTGGAGAACCTTCGTTTCTCTCACGCCGGTCTTCATTCTCCCCATGGTCGGTTACTCTCACGGTTTACTCATCTTCCTTAGGCACAGGGCGGCTGCTGTTTTCTTCTCATGCGCAGGGACTCTGCGTTGGTTTAGCTCACGCAGGGAGCAAAGGGAAATCGCGGTCTATTGCTTGAGATTTTTGGGTGCAAGAGCATTTTCACGCTCAAGGACTGTGTGTAAGTTCCTTACTAATTGTGGCCATGCATTTGTTTTGCTCTGTATGTTTCGGTTTAGTGCAAATTGAACTCACGCACAGACTCTTTGGGGTGTTTTTCCCATGTTGTGAGCTGTGCTCACTTTTTTCATTTTGGGGCGGTTGTCTTCCCTACGTTTTTGTTGGTTGTGGTGTCCAATTTCGTTTTGGACCACTGTGTATTCGTGGTGAGCCGTTTTCTGCTGGGGTCTGCGTTTGAGTTTCCATGGTTATGCTAGGAACGTTGTTTATTAACCTTTGTGGGCTGTGGATTGTTGTCATCACTCATGGTGAATTGGGCTGCTGAAGTACCCTGGTTTGGGTGTTGTTGCTGAGTTGTTTTGGCCACGTTAGGGCCAAGAACAACTCCGTGTTGCATTGTGGGCTCGAGCTGTGCTCATATACTGTTTGGGACTGTCACCGGATGTTTTGCCTTCTTCACAAGAGCTGTGAAGGGATTGTTGTTGCTTGTATGCAGTGGTTGGCTTTTGGGCTGTGCTGGCTTGGCCGATCTGTTGATGTCCTGATAAACCCAGCAGTGTTGGTTTGTCTTTTTTGTGTCCCCTTGGCCATGTGCAAGCCTGCAACTTACCCTTATTTCGGAGGAATCATTCCCAGCTCGGGGGTGGTCGCATTGCTGAGAGATCAATGAGCAAGCTGGCCTATGGTTGGGTGGAACGTTGCAGCGACGTAGCTGGTTGCGGGATTCTTCACCAAAAGATAAGCCTGCTATCTATATTTCATCTCTGCAATTATATATTGATGTCAATTGATTAATTATGATGAACATGTTTATGCTGGAAATGTATGTGTGTTGCTTCCGCTGTATGATTGAGGATTCAGGAATTGTGTATGCTTAGGCATCTTAATATGCATCCTGTAAGTTTCAATTCCAGCGTTGATTTATCCCTATTTATGTTCATGGGGCGGTTTTCCCGGTCGTGTTTGATGTTTGTCATGTCCTCTTCGCCGGTCTGAGGGATGGGGACATGACAGTATGGTATCAGAGCCCTGGGTTGCAGCAATGGGCCTCTATGGGCCAAGAAGATGCAGTGACAGAAGGTAGAATTACCTTCTCTGTTCAGCAGAGCAGCAACAAGTTTCCAAAAATCACCTAAGTGTTTGAACCATCAGAAGGATTGGCGGAAGTGACTTCCGCTGTAGCGGAAGGTTTAACGTTTTCCCATCCGTCGTTGCGGACGGCGAAGCGATTCCGCATCCGACGTGAAAGTCATCCGACCCCCGATGCCACAGAAAGGTTTAGAATTTGGCTAAGTGTTGAAGTGTTGGGCAGTCGGGTCATCGGAAGGTTAAAGGTTCCAACTTCCGATGTGAAAGGCCGCTGATTCCCGACATTAAAATTGTTCTACGTGCCAAATCGGAAGAACTGGCGAAGTGGGCGTTTGCTGTTGCGAATGAATTGGTGAAGTTTTTCGTCCGCCATTGCGGAAGCCAGATCCATTTGGCTTTCGATTTGAAAGTCTGCCGACGTCCGACATTGATATTTCTCCAAGTAAGAGCGGACATTGGAAGGATTCGGACTTTTGTGAGCCGCCGTTGCGGAAGCAGAAGCATTAAGGCTTCCGATCCAAAATCCAGCCGACGCCCGACGTTAAGATTGTTCTTCGTAAGTCCTGATCGGAAGAAGTTATGGTTTGCACATCCGCCGTTGCGAAAGCCAAATCCATTTGGCTTCCAATTTGAAATTCTGCCGACATCCGACGTCCAAGTTGTTTTAATTGCCAAATCGGAAGGGAAAGTGTTCCGGGAGCCAATTCGACGGAAGAAAGAATGGAAGAGGAGCCGATTCTGCAGAAGGGAGAATGTTTCCGGGAGCCGATTCAGCGGAAGACAAAGTCATCCGACTTCCGATGTGGAAAGTCATCCGACTTCTGACGTGGAAAGACATCTGACTCCCGATGTGAAGGAAAGGAAAATTTTGAGTTTTCCCTAAGATTTCTCAGTCGATTTCAATTGTTTTCATAGGGATTTTTCAGCTGTTTCTCAGTGAAATTTCAGGGCTGAAAATGAGAAATTGGCAGCGATCGAATGCGCCAGATTGCACGAAAACCAATGTTTTACAAAAAAAAAAAAACCAGGGCACCGCCCTCGACCCGCCCCGCAGTGGCACAGGGAAGCCACAAGGGGGCAAGCCCCCTTGACCGCCGTCGTTCCCTCAGGAAGTTGTCTTGTGAAAAGAAAATCCTATGGTTTGGGAAATTTAGTCAAACCCAAAATTCATAAAAGATGAATGGTGGCTGAAGTTGGCACCCAACCCAAAATGCAGTGGTGTATAAAATGCCAAGATTGGTGAAAGTATTCATTTTAGAAGTGGTGTGGTTTTCGCATCCGAGATCGGAATGAAGCATGTGGATAGGCGCTGGAAAGCTTATCCAGCAGGGAACAAGGATAAGTCATTGGAATCTAAGCATGAAGCAGCAAAGTGCTAATGAGAGCCGCCGTTATCAAATGGACAATATGGACAGTTGCATGCCCAGGGGCAGCAAGGACTATGAAGTCAACCAGCTGCTGTGTGAGAAAGGAATTCCATGAGAAGATGAGGGATTTGAAAAGGGAAGTTTTCCTTAAAACCCTATCTTGCTGACTTTAACTACATTTCCTAAGTTTATGCTTGAAATGCATGAGGATATGTATTGCATGCATAGGATATTGCATGATTGGTAAGAATATTGGGAAATATATATATGTATAACGAACCACTAATGATAATCATTGTTTTGATGTTGGCATTAGTGGAAAAACCAACGATGACATGGACCCGGATGAATATGTTGCTGATGCTGATGAATGAGACCAGCAACCCTATGGAGAAGGGATAAGGCAACGAGTCCATAACAAAAGTTGGTGAGCAAATTCTGCCATCTCCTGTAAGGACCAACCAAATCGGTCATGGAAAGGGTGTAAGTAAGACCCATGCAGGTAAGAGTTTGCTTATGAAAAATTCCATGGATTGGTCCAGGTAAGAGACCTCATACCATGTGAATATTGGAATGTAGAAGGGTTTCATGCCTATACACGTTGATGATATTGATTACAATAATGCATCCTATATGAGTTAGTCATGGTTGGGCCATGCACAGTATATTGAATGCAATATAGCATGAATGGATAGGCATTGGAAAGATTTTGTGGACCGTGTAGTTATGCAATGGATGTATGCATATGAAGGGTGTGAGTGACTGATTGCCTAAGTAAAGGTGAAAATGTTGTGATGCATTGCATGAATGCATTGAGATGAATGCATGAGATATTATGGAGAACTAATGAACTAAAATGGTGAATTAATGATAATTCTGGAACTGTTTCGAAGGCTGTTATGAATGCAGAATAGTCATGATCAATTGGCCGCCAGAAATGCTCTATTGAAGAGCAGGGTGGTATGAATGATAGACTTGTGAAGTAAGGAGTATCTAACCACTTCATTTGAATTGCATGAATGATGTGACTATTCCTTGCAATATTAGTATGATAATGATTGCATGACGTAAATGAGCTTTGATAATATTGATGTGACTAACAGCTGGGAGTATTTGAATTTTATAAATTCTGAAAATGCTTCAGTGATGGTTGTAGCAATGAGATAGTATATGCATCCATACTTACCAAATGTTTGATTGATAGAAGCTCATGTTTCAGGTAGATTATTCCAAGAATAGCATTGAGAAGTAAGATCCTGACCAATGCCAGAATCTACCATATGATATGCATAATAGGTTGTTAAAATTCGAATTGTGAATTTTGGATTTGAGAAATTGCTGACAACCACTAGCCACTGTTGGCTTGCATGAGATTGTGTTTGGTTGATTGAAACTCATGTTTCAGGTAGATTATTCCGAGAATGGCATTGAGAGGTAAGACCCTGACCAATGCCAGAATCTACCATTTATGAGGAGAATTCTAATGGTTGTGAAAGTAGTTGGCATGCATGATGAGTTGTTAAATTTGAACTGTGAATTTCGGATTTAAGAAAGTGCTAACGACTACTAATCATTGTTGGCTTGTGTGAGATTGTGTCAGGAGGGACACATGGTAAGTGGGTATTCATGTTATGATAGTAAGCATAAAATTATAATGGGCATAGTAATGCTGCTTACAAGAGACCCACAATTGAGCAAGTCAATTTCTGTAGTAGATAGAATTGCAAATTCTCATTGAATTTGATTTCTAATGTCATTGCTTGGTTATGGAACGATCAATTTGGATTGTAGTATCAGGTAATGATTGACTGTTTGGCTATTTGATGAACGTTCCAGGGGGTACACACTGCAGGAAGATCATGTGTGATGACCTGCAAGAAGCCAAAATTCATGGGAAGGTTTTCCCTTATCTTGGAAATGGGGTTCGGGTGAAACTCCATTAGACATTTTGAAAATGTCTCATCTACACTGCATGTTTGGTGATAACATGAGTGAGATGGTATGGGCTATGTCGGTAAGACATGTGTGAATGTGAAATGTAAAAAGGGAGTTGGGATGGCTAACTGAGATACTGTTAACTCAGGGAAGGAGCCTCCATTCCTCCTTAGCAAAGGCATACTGCGACGACAAATGGATAAGTGTTCTATGACTCTTGCTATGAATATGCATGTTTAATTATTAAATTTCCATATGCAGAACATGTTTTGATTTATTTCCATGATGATCGATTGCTTGAGTATGGATAGGGCCTACATGGCCCACACTGGAAGAGAGTGCACACTTTTCCGATGTCAAGTCATGAAAGGGTTTTCAATATTGATTACACTCTAGGGAGTGGACGCACTCCTGGTGTCTCAATACTTGATAGTGAATGATGAGAAATATGTTTATGGTTTTAAAAGCAATAACGCTAATGAGTTTGCTTGTATTGCTTGTGCTACTTGTGTTGACAGGATAAAGGTAAGGGTAAGATGGTAAATGGTTGTTGTGAGGGGTTGCGAAGTAAGGGTTATTGTTGATATAAGTGTATGTTGGTATAAGTGTATGTGTTATTGTTGACATAAGTGTATGATGGGCTGTGATATGCCTAAGGATCCATAGTAGATCCTAGACCTGGAAATGGTCATGATAAAGTTCCAAGCCCAGTTGACATGGTTATGTACTGGCTGGACATTAATTATTTGATGTTGTGGAGCAGCCGGCGTGTTGACCTAACATCTAAGTCCATAGGCGATCCCAAGGCCTGCAAAGTGAAGCAGGATCCTGTGGACGAATGAGGAAACGCATAATACAGATAAGTATTGGATTGTGTTTCTTATGAATATACGTGTGTATATGATTTGGTTATGATGTTTTAAGCTCTTGTCCTAGAGGTAAAACTGATGAAAATAAACTAAACATGTGAATCTATTCAATGTTTGGATATAGGTGTCGCTGGAAGCGAGGACTATGAGAGCATCCTAGAGATGCATGTGGACACGTGACTGTCCTGGAAAGCTCGGGTTGAGCGGTAATGAAAAAGGTGCTAGTAAGACAGGGGAGTCCCAGTAGCCGAGACAAACCATGTGGAGAGACTCCATGGTTTAGAGGTCTGGAATAGACCAAAGACACTAAGTGTCATGACCAAGTAGGATTGGTCCAACATTCACGGTGAAGTGAAAAGGCTGAGAGCATGAAAAGCCACTGCGATGGTGTTCATTCCAGGATGGAACAAAATAAAGAGGGGAAAAACTCTTACTGCTCTCTCTTGCCTTTTGATTATATATATATGTGTGTGTGTGTGTGTGTTTATGCATTGTGAAAACAAAGGATTGTTTAATGCATGTAGGATTGAGAAAGAAATGTGTGTATTGCTTAAAGTAAATTGTGAATGCTAGAATAGTTAATTCCCTGCCCAGGAATGGACATGAATGAGCTCATGTGCCTGTTGGGAAGGCATGAAAAATATGAAAGTTTCCTTAATGGAACTTGGACTGTCATGCCAATTGGGTAATTAACTAACTAATTTTGATGCCTATATTATGCTTGGTCTGATAGAATTTCAATGGTGCATTTCACAGGTGACACAAGTGAAACCAGGTGGTGCACGTTGATCATGGCAGCAGATCAAAAGTTGCTAGACTTAGCTGGAAGTCTCCTTCAAATGATTGCCAATACCCAAGAGAATCTTGGGGAGATGCTCAAGATACAGAGAAGGCAGAGTGAAATGAACCACCAGATTTTGTAAGACTCTATCGGTTTGCAAAGGGAGGTGAAAAGCCTTCTGGGAGCAATCGGCAAAGGAAAGGAAGGTGGATCAGCAATGGGACAATTGTCCAAGCGACCCGATAAGAAACGGTCCAGGCATGAAGACTCAAAGGAAATTGAGCAGGTAAAGATGCAGCAGCCAGTGAGATGCTGGAGATGCGGAGGACATCATTTACGCCGGGACTGTCCAATGAGGGAACATGATGCGGGAAATAGCCTCAAAGTTCCTAGATCTTGGGATCAGCTGGAAGCTGAGAACCAGCAGGATAAGTCCATGGAAGCCGAGAGGCTTGGTCTTGAAAGTTCAAAGTAAATGGTTGGACGTGGAACAGATCTGCTATTTTGGAATTTTGATGTGCAATTGTACATGTATTGTATATATGTATTGGAACACCGAGGACGGTGTTATTCCAAGGGGGAGGGGAATGTAATGTCCCCGGTTTTGACCCCGTTTGCATGATGTATATATTGTAATTAATCGTGGTGAGGAGCTCAAGGCAAAAGCCCCACCATCGATTTGGTTGTGTATGTTTGGCAATAGGGATAGTTGCCGATGGTGTATCGTGCTATTTGACACATTATAATTCGGCATCATGTAAACACACACATCAATTAAAATAAACCACAACCAGCTACGGCAGTGCAACGTTGAATGAAAAGGGCATGGTTCCAAAGGATAAGGGGTGGGGGATGTCAAACCTTGGTTATGGGAAAAAAACCCATATGTTACAACCTTGTGTGTTTGCCACCTTTTCCTTGTTTGATTTTCCTTGTCTCACCCAACCTCTTCAATGTCTTGATTTTTTTAGTTGGGGGCAGTTATTGCATGAGGAAACGTGGGCATGGGAAAACGTGGGTTTTGGCAGGCTGCTGTCAGTTTGGATGGTACGCATGCCCAGTGGAGAACCTTCATTTCTCTCACGCCGGTCTTCATTCTCCCCATGGTCGGTTACTCTCACGGTCTGCTCATCTTCCTTAGGCACAGGGCGGCTGCTGTTTTCTTCTCATGCGCAGGGACTCTGCGTTGGTTTAGCTCATGCAGGGAGCAAAGGGAAATCACGTTCTATTGCTTGGGATTTTCGGGTGCAAGAGCCTTTTCACGCTCAAGGACTGTGTGTAAGTTTCTTAGTAATTGTGGCCGTGCATTTGTTTTCCTCTGTATGTTTCGGTTTAGTGCAAATTGCACTCACGCACAGACTCTTTGGAGCGTTTTTCCCATGTTGTGAGCTGTGCTCACTGTTTTCGTTTTGGGGCGGTTGTCTTCCCTGCGTTTTTGTTGTTTGTGGTGTCCAATTTTGTTTTGGACCACTGTGTATTTGTGGTGAGCCGTTTTCTACTGGGGTCTGCGTTTGAGTTTCCATGGTTATGCTGGGAACGCTGTTTATTAACCTTTGTGGGCTGTGGATTGTTTTCATCACTCATGGTGAATTGGGCTGCTGAAGTACCCTGGTTTGGGTATTGTTGTTGAATTGTTTTGGCCACGTTAGGGCCAAGAACAACTCTGTGTTGCATTGTGGGCTCGAGTTGTGCTCATCTACTATTTGGGACTGTCACCGGATGTTTTGCCTTCTTCACAAGAGCTGTGAAGGGATTGTTGCTGCGTGTATGCAGTGGTTGGATTTTGTGTTGTGCTGGCTTGGCCGATCTGTTGGTGGCCTGATAAACCCAACAGTGTTGGTTTGGCTATTTTGTGTCCTCTTGGCCATGTGCAAGCCTGCAACTTACCCTTATTCCGGAGGAATCATGCCCAGCTCGGGGGTGGTCGCATTGCTGAGAGATCAATGAGCAAGCTGGCCTATGGTTGGGTGGAACGTTGCAGCGACATAGCTGGTTGCGGGATTCTTCACCAAAATATAAGCCTGCTGTCTATATTTCATCTCTGCAATTATATATTGATGTCAATTGATTAATTATGATGAACATGTTTATGCTGGAAATGTATGTGTGTTGCTTCCGCTGTATGATTGAGGATTCAAGAATTGTGTATGCTTAGGCATCTTAATATGCATCCTGTAAGCTTCAATTCCAGTGTTGATTTATCCCTATTTATGTTCATGGGGCGGTTTTCCCGGTCGTGTTTGATGTTCGTCGCGTCCTCTTCGCTGGTCTGAAGGATGGGGACGTGACATTGTCAAATGCAGGAAGTTTGGTTTATCACTAAATCCTAAAAAATCTCACTTTGCCCTGACAGAAGGCAAACTGTTAGGCCATATTGTCTCTGCTGAGGGAATAAAGATAGATCCAGAAAGAGTCAAGGCTATTCTAAAAATCAACATGCCGAGAAACAAAAAAGAAGTTCAATCCTTTGTTGGAAAAATCAACTTCTTGAGATGGTTTATTCCAAATTTTGCAGAGATAATAAAGCATATCACTCAGATGCTCAGAAAGGATAGTGAGATTAAGTGGTCTAAACCGGCCAAACAAGCATTTGAAAACATAAAACAAGCATTGATAGAAGCCCCAGTGCTAATGGCTCCTGATTACACAAAATATTTCGCCATATTTTCGTTTGCATCAGAAGATACTATTACTGCTGTATTGTTACAAAAGAACTCTGATAATTTGGAACAGCCCATATCATTCTTTAGCAAAACATTAAGGGATTCTGAGCTAAAGTATAATATAATGGAAAAACAGGACTATGCGTTAGTTAAAGCTCTAAAATTCTTTAGAATATATGTTTGACATTCTAAGGTTGTGGCATATGTCCCAAATGCAGCAGTTAAAGAAATTCTGGCACAGCCTGACAACGAAGGAAAGAGAGGCAGATGGATAGCCAAGGTCATGGAATATGACATAGAAATTAAGCCAACAAAATTGGTAAAAGGACAAGGACTGGCTAAGCTTCTCATAGAGTCAAATTTTCAGGTTTTGAATCTTCACATCATGGCAGAATAGTCAGCACAGATTATGACAACAGAGCACAGTAAGGAGCAGATTTATAACAGGTATGCTGAATCTGAATGGTATAAGGATGTGGTGTATTTCCTTTTGTATTTATAGTGCCCTCTTGAATTGAACAGAAGTGAATGCAGATCCCTGAAACTAAAAGCAATGAAGTATGTTTTGAAGGATCAAATGTTGTATTGGAAGGACCCTGGAGGTATACTGTTGAAATGTTTGGAGAAAGATGAAATTGATGCTGTGATTGCAGAGTTGCATAGTGGAGTGTGTGGAGGACATAAGTATTGGAAAGCAACTGCCTTCAAAATCTTGAGAGCAGGATACTACTGGCCTACCTTGTTTTCAGATGTATTTCAGCAGGTTAGATCATGTATCGAATGTCAGAAATTTGCAGGTAAGCAAAAACTTCAATCCCTACCTCTAAAGCCTATTTCTGTTAATGGTCCATTTCAGCAGTGGGGATTAGACTTTATTGGTGAAATTCATCCTCCATCTAGTGGACAGCATAAATGGATCTTGACTGCTACCGATTTCTTCACAAAATGGGTAGAAGTAGTTCCAACAAGGAGAGCAACAGAACAAGTAATAATTACTTTCCTCCAAGAAAACATTCTGAGTAGGTTTGGATGCCCTAGAAAATTACTCACTGACAATGCCCCTGCCTTCAAGTCAAAAAGGATGGTCAATTTTTGTCAGGAAAATAACATTAACCTTAAGCAATCCACACCATACTATCCACAAGGAAATGGATTAGCAGAATCTAGCAACAAAAACATTGTAAGCAGTATCAAGAAAATGTTGTTTGAAAATAAACGAAGTTGGGACAGCAAACTGAAATTTGCTCTATGGGATGACAGAGTAACGATTAAAAAATCAATTGGGACTTCCCCTTTCCAATTGGTTTATGGGACTGATGATGTTTTCCCTGTCCATTTAGTCACCCCAGTTATGAAGTTTTTTCAGGAAGTTGAAGAAGATCCAGATGATATCAGGAGACGAATGTTTCAGATAGTGCAGTTGCAGCAAGAGAGAGAAGCCATCAAAGACACAGCTGAGAAACATCAAAAAAGAATGCAAGACAGTTTTGATAAAAGGGTTAAAAAGGATTTGTTTACAGTTGGTGATCTTGTACTCAGATGGGATGCAAGAAAAGATGAAAAAGGTAAGCACGGGAAGTTTGATAACTTATGGATAGGACCTTTTTCAATCATAAAGATCCTTGGAAATAATACCTTTGTCTTGCAAAATTTGAAAGGAGAAGAGATTGCAGGTCCAGTCAATGGACGTTTCTTAAAACCTTTTTACACAGAGTGAAAGACAAGGTGTTACTGTACATAGTCATTGTATATATCATTTTATTGCAAATAATACTCTAGCCCAATGGATAAGGCACTGATCAGCAAGTTCTCAAAGTCTCCAAGAGAAACTTTGTCCCCAGACGGAGCCAGATGTTATCTCTAGGGTTGTTCCTCCTGCTTATTTTTGAAATTTTGATTTGGATTGGTTTTTGTTGGTTTTAATTTTACTTTGTTTTATGTTTTATGATTGATTGCTTGCCCTTATGATTCCCTTGGTTACCTAAAATCATCAAAGTTTTTATTCATCAATTAAGAGCCCATGTATGTGCAAAGGAGTATGTGTTACAGGGTGAATTTTTACAAACTGGCAGCGCCCTTCCAAACTGGCAGCATATTGTGAGCATGCAGCATATTGATTTCTGGTGGTAACATGTACATATGGTATTCTATTGAAAGGTTTATGAATTATGTCATGAAATCTATAATGAATATAAGCCTTTATCATATTCTTGAATATAAGTTTTGATCATAGACAGTCGGCATTGTATATGTTTTTATATTGCTAATCATGAATTAATGAGTCATACAGTGGCAATAATGGAAGAACACAGGTGTTGTCATTTCAAAGTCATAGCCGTTCATGTAATGAATACTTTTGGTCATAGTGGCAAGAGTAGCCTAAGGCACGTTTTTCCTAAAATATTTCTTATTATTCTACTGAAGAATGGCATCCAAACGCTGGTTTGGTTCGTTGTTTGTCTTCATGAGCTGGGCTATGTAAATGTTCAGGAAATTTGGGTTTATTTTCGAACCCTAGGGCTTAGGTTCCTGGTTACGAGCAGTGTTATGTAAGGATTCAGGAAAGTTAGGGTTTATTTTTTAAACCCTAGGGCTTGGAAGTTCAGAATTGGAGTATTTTTATGTCTCCTTACGTCTTAGAACAAGCAGTTTCAGCACACAGCCACAGTGTAAAATGCCTTGTTCAGAACAATGCTACGTGAAGACCTTGGTAATTTGGGTATTTGTCAGAGGTTCTAGGGGTAAGAGCTACCACTCGTTTTAAGTCAAATTTCATTAGCATTATCACTCTGTGGGTTTGCAGATTGTTACTTCCAGCACAAGGATTACCACATTCCAGATGCTAGCATAAACAAAAGGATTACCACAGAGACGTATGCAGCAGAAGGTACATGTTTTTACCTGAGGCATTATTGGTATATATAGCCGAGTTGAAATCCCTGTAGAATTTCAGATGTCAAAGGTAATCAAAGAGGGGAGGTCCTAGCTAAGGTCTCAAGAGGAGAGAGTTCTTCCTTTCAGGAAGAAGCAGGGGACTGGTTGGCAGTTTTGGGAGCCATGCTTGATATTTTGTAAGCACATCTGTGTAGCATGAACTTTTTGCAGCTTCAATGACAGGTTCTAGTTTTGAATAAACTTGATGATGATTTGCCTTTGTGTTATATAAATTGTCTCTCTGATAATTCTGTTATGTACATGGTCATTCATATTCCATTACAATAATTCTTATCGTGAGATGACAGTTATCTTTTATTTTTACAAACATTGACAGTTTCACTTCATGATTTAGGATCATAGTACCTGGACATTGAAATTTGTGATTGATTTCATGTTATACAGCATCTGTTTGATTTTCCTGCAGCTCTGATTCATACCAGCTTTCACTTCAATGCTTTGATCTCCTAATAAATACCTGTATTTACCCATCTGTGATATATACCAGCTCTGTTCATTGTAAATTGTGTGATGTTTTGATTTCATACCTAAACTGTGTAAACTGTACAAACAAGTAATACTAGCCTAGTGCCTTCTAGTACTGTGAGGTTCCATTAGCCCTGGTTTGATACCAGCTTGTGTTTTTAATTTGATTTCATTTGATTTATAAATTTTTGAACAAATATTTCCTTAAGCTTGAATCCCGTAGTCTAGGTTCAACTTTAGGGATAACAGGTTCAAAGGCCAAAGGTTGAAACGTAGAGTAATTTGAAGTCAAACATGCTTATCCATTAAATAATTTTTCAAGTCGAGAGGTGGAAAATGCAAGGAGATAGTGTGTCATGCCTAAATATCCAGGCCTAAATTTCAAGAGCCATAATGCCTCAATCACTAAGTGCCTAAGCTTCTACATGTTAATTAACCAACTTCAAAGACCTAGCAACTAGAAAAAATAATATTTCAATAAGGACCTAGATATCACTAATATTATCTAATAGTCCTTTAACTGCATGTGCATGAAATACGTTTTGCTAGGTATAAAATATAGTCTAAGGCAAGTGCAAGTACTTACCTACTCTACAGACAGACATTATTGTTGGCTACTAGCTACCTAGTCATTATAGAGTTGTTAGTGAGAGCATCACTATTAAATATAGATAGAGCTTCTATTTCTGCAACTGAACTTGTATTGTAGGTGAATCAACTAGCTCATCCCTGAATCTCATAGGGAGAAAGTATTTCTATATTTTTCTACGTTGTAGTCTCGATTGAACTGACATAGTCTTGTAATAGATATATGGAATTCTTTGCCTTTTTTTCGTTTCTCATCTTTAAATACTTCCACTTTCTTTCTTCTGGGATCTGGAGTGTTACAATGAATTATATATCCTAGTGCCTCTGGTTGTATAAAGCAATGAAGAGTAAGGGCAGTGAATCAACTGACCGCTCTCAATCAGCTGTTGTGATTTCATGGATTTATCACATCAAATGGCAAGGACGTATAGATTTCAACTTGGACTAAGGCGAGCGTCTAGGGACTGACTACATACACCTATGGATTCCCCCCATTAGTCCAACCTATCCCTATCGTTTTACATTACACTTCTGGTTGTTTTGGTCTCCATCCCCATAAGAAGATAAAGCAATTATTTCTTTAAAATTTCCTTTATATATCTAACCTTTTCTCTCTATGTTTCAGAAAATCATGAAATGGCAATGGAACTTAATGCAATGCATCATGGACTAAGATAGTCATAAAGTGCCATAGGACTTATACTTCAGCTAGTAATTGTATGGACTAAAGCAAGTAGTAGAGCTTATGGACAAAACTATATAGTTATTACACTACAGCTGAAGTTGTAACTACGGCAAGAAGTAAAATGAAAAGGTTTTGAAATCTTGTCCCCTACCAACAAAAAAACATACAGAAATAAATTATTTACTTAGGGACTTAATCAACTCTATCCATTTGGACAGAGTTGATCAGCTCTGTCCATTTGGAAAGAGTTGATCAGCTCTGTCCATTTGGACAAAGCTATTCAACTCTGTCCATATGGACAGAGCTCATCAACTCTGTCCAAATGGACAGAGCAGATCAACTCTGTCCATTTGTACAGAGCTGATCAGATCTGTTCATTTGGACAAAGTTGTAACCTGTATAGTCTTAAATGTCATTTATAGATGCTACATACTGCAGCTGCATTAATGATGACATGAATTAATCATTGCATAACCCACCAAAACCCCATAAATTATATATTTATATGAAGTTACTTCCATCCCACAGATACCTTATCCTATGTAGAAACACCCCCTGCTCTGCGGTCCATTAAATCCCTAGTTCCCTTAGTTTCCATGAGATAAAACATCAAATTTTCTGACACCCCCATCTCTGTCCATTTGGACACCCCAACCATGGATATTTTCTTTGGTGGAGTTATTTAAGCCTACATAACCATGGATTCTTTTGGATAGAGTTGTCTAAATATTCTATAAATTTTCATGTACATAGAGAATAAAAATAAGATAATTAAAAAGTTATGGATTTTTTTTTAAACAGAGCTGTCTAAATATTCTATAAAATTTCATGTACATAGAGAATAAGAATAAGCTAATTAAAAAATATAGAAAAAGAAAAAACATTAACAGATTTCAAGTTTTATGTTAAATTTTGTTTAATTAAATTCATTTAAAATAAGTATTACACTTAAAGCCAAATTCAAAATCTAAGATCTTATATCAATAGTGCTTCATATGCTCTTTTAATTCTTTTTGCAATTAGCTATGTCCAAATGGACAGAGCTGTTTAGCTCTATCCATTTGGACAGAGTTGTTCAACTCTGTCCAAATTGGTAGAAATTGAACTGTATATCAGCTACAATATGCTATTTATGGGCATGTAGAGGCCGAGAGTTTTCTTTTGAGGTTGTTCTAAAACTGGGGAAGTGTACTGTAGGCCCTGACCATTTGTATCAGTTGGAATCGGGTGAAACTGGGATTTTATTCAATATAAACTATACAATGGCGGCCCTTTAAGGAGAACGACTCCTATCCTAGCCCCTCTTAGAATGGTTCTATCTATGATAACCGGGATTTTGCCAAGCATAAGCTTTAAGACTAGTATGATTACAATTTCATATATTTGTATATTATGCATAATACTACTACTTATGGAGTTCTTTTACACTATGCTTAACTATGAACACTTAAGCTTGTTTCTCATTTGTATTGGATTTGTTAACCATATGTTATCTATGGGAATAGTTCAAGTCATGGATTCTAACCATGTAAGCTTGAATAGGCTTGTAACTCTTCATATTAAACACAGCTATATTGAACACTATGTTACTTATACCGATATAAGCTTTGAATACACTCTATTCTATGAGCTTATGTTGTGCTTATAACTAACTTGTATTGATTAGGGAAACTATATAAGTGTAACCTTCCTAACCAGTAGTGGAATCACTTGTATTACATTAGCTTACTACCATTGTAATTGTGAGCTTAGAGATTATGTAAATACAATAGGTGGAATCATTGAACATAATAGAATGGTTGTCGTTGTTTATCATGTGTAATATGAAACAAGCACATAAGCTAAGATGTACTGCTATTACTCTGTATTAATTATATAATATATAAAGGCAATCATGTACAGACTAGTGTGTACAAAACATACATCTGTCCAAATGGGTAGAGCTGTTCAACTCTATCCAAATGAGCAAAGTTGTTCAACTCTATCCAAATGGGCAGAGCTGTTCAACTCTATCCAAATGGACAAAGTTGTTCAACTCTGTCCTTACTACCATTGAAATTATGAGCTTAGAGATTACATAAATACAATAGTTGGAATCATTGAACATAATAAAATGGTTACCCTTGTTTATCATGTGTAATATGAAACAAGCACATAACAAAGGTTAAACAAGCACTTAACAAAGGTTAGACGAGCTTTACCGTACTCATAATAATATAAAAGTTAGAAAAGGTTTACCTCACAATTAAAGGGCATCACTGCAACACCACACCATGAGAAGACCACGTACACCTCCACAAACAAACCTCCACGCCGAATAGACCTCCAAGCCGAGAGGAAACCAGATAGATAAGGGGTGACAGGATGACAGATGTACACGTTAGACGACTGGGTGATGTGGACGAGGATGAGACAGGTGGCGAGATGGGTGGCGAGACGAGACGGGTGGCCCGGGAGTAGCAAGACAACGACAAATGATTGCAGGCGAAAACAACGAAAATAAGGTCGCAGCTAACCTTATATGGTAAAAAATTATTCGGGCAAACAATTATTGGGACGAATAATTCTTTGATCGAACATTTATTCGGCTGAACAATTGTTCGGCCGAATAATGATTGAAATGCCGATAAAAATTACCAGTCGGCAATCTGTTTCGTCAAATTAAACGGTTACCATTAAAGTTTATTCGACCGAATAACTATAATTATTCGGTCGAATAGCGTCATTATTCGGTCGAATAAATATAGTTATTCAGCTGAATCATGCCCGCTATGTTGGTTGGGCACTCGATTCTCACAGAAGTGTTACCCAACTTCAAGTTTTCACCCCTAGTGGTTACATCTTTATCAAATCCTAGGTTAAAGAATATGAAACTACATTACCATATTCTCGAAGGTTTGTCTCTATATATATTTAGCAACTCTAAAATAGTACTTACAATCAAATTTATCTCTAGGTTAATATAGGTGATAAGGCTAGAAGTGATTTTATTTTATTGTACCATCTTATACGAGGCAGATATCCATGCTCTTATAGTGGAATGCCTCCAAAGTACACATCCTTCCTTCCTTCACAATCCTACCTTACTCATGGGATCTTCATTGAATGAAACTATGCCATAGTGTCTTTGTTCATGGGATATTAAAAGATACCCCTACTTTTGTAGCCACACTCCTTCTTTGACATCAAGAGAATCCTTAGTCAATCCGAGCATAACATTGCACTAGTGTCTCTCTTGGGTTTCATAAATGTAGCCAACAATAAACATACTACCTACTTTTTCATTATTCTATTTCAAATAATTATTTTTAATATGCTACCTAGTAGATTACTTGCACTTATATCTTGTTTTCTAAAGAAATCTATTATTACATTCTTTATCCACTTGTATTACTTTGATACTGTTTATAAAAAATTAATTATTTTTCATATTTCTCTTCACTAGCATTTCATCTTCTATTTACAACAATTTATAATCTCTCTCATGTAAACATGACAATACATTGTTGTTGGACGCAACCGATTTTAAGCCCCACATGCATTTCTTTGCTTCAATAATCCACAACATAGTCTCTATTCCTTCTAGTTGTCATCACTTCTAGCACATCTTTAGCATCCAACTTTTGGACATTAAATTTACATATTGATTGCTTGTAGAACAACATCTTTTAATTTAAAATCTATCTTCTCCACAATCAAGACATTTACAACACTAATGATTCAGACATGTGTTGCAATCTTATTCCTCATTCCCAACCCCATGACCATTCCTAAACCTAAAAGAAAGCAAATACACTTTCTGTTTAAACTAACAACCATTGATAAAGAACATGGTCCCTTAGCCTAATACTTTTCTAACCAAACCATCATGCCCTATATAATAAAATAACTCCCCCCCGTGAGAAAACATAGTTCGAGATATACTACATTTTTATTCAACCCTTTACTTGAGATAAGCATATCTATTTCTAAGATGGGGTTGCATGCATTACCATAATAACATTATTCTATCTTAGTAATTTAATTAATTAGTTTATGAAGGTTAAGTACTTAGATTGTGAAGTCATTGTAAAACTACAAAAGCAATCATTAATCACATCTATGAGATTACATTTTATATTCTTATCTATTATATTTTCTATATTTTCATTAGTTTAATACAATGTTTTAATTCTCTTCTATTGTTTTTTATTTACAATCTCTTATTCTTTATCAATTATATTATTAAAATCAAATCTCAATGCCATGAACCCAATGAACCTATAAATGAGGAAAATAACATTTCATAAAAAAAAATTAAAAAAACACATTCGTGACTTTCCTACTTATGGAGCAACGATTGAACTCAACGAGTCCACAAATAATTATTTATTGAATCCAAATATTATCCGCACGTTAGCAAGAATTTGATACGAAGAATAAATATTATCCGCACGTTACCTATATCAAGAATAAAATGTAGAATGTTATTATTAAAAAGCGAATAATGCAATGTAAATTACTTTTAGAGTTTCTAAAGTAAATTTCTTTTAGGGTTTTCTAGGCTATAGTATTGTTATTATTTTGAAACTTAATTTTTTTTTAAAATAGATTTTTTTATGTAGAGGGTTTTTTATTTATTTTTCTTACATATATATATAATATTTGTTATTTAAATAACTATAGGTTTATCCTAAACTTGTATCTATCAAATATCAGGGGAGATGTGTGATAGGTGTTTTCTATAAAAAAATAAAAAATATTGTAAAAAATAACATGCCGTGTCATATTTGATTTAAACTATTTGAGTTAAAGAGGCCCATTCTACAGCCTAGTAGGGGAAGATGTGTAGAGATGTGTAACTCCTTCTGTACTCATGTCAAACTTTTACAATACATCAAAAGTGTAATATCTTTTGCAGAAGGAAAGACTCATTTTTCCTTTGTTAATCTTCATCACTTGCTTCTTGCTTGTTGACTTTTAGAATATTCTACTATCTGGAGAAGTTCTTTGTGAGTTTCCCATTCTTTGTGATGTTATCCAAGGCCTGACCACTTTAAAAGTGGTTTCATGTTCCTTTTCTATCCCACTATCCAACTATATGTCTATATGACCTCTCTAAGAGGTTTGACTGCTCCCCAACAGTCCTGACTATAACTCGCTTGAGTATCTGAGAGTCACTGATCGTCTTGGAAACCTTAGCTATTATCTGATAGTCATATGATGTCATTGAATATGTCTTTGTTCATGTGAGTGCATCCCATAAGAAATATTACAGCCCCCGGTTGTCTAAATCATGTACCAGGACTAATATAAGCTATGTGCAACTTAGTGGCTTGTTTGTTGCATGACTTAACTGAGTTGCGTGCCACTAAATAGCTTACATGAGCTATGTGAAAATGAGTGGCTTATCTACTACATGGATTAAGTGAGACATTAACCACTACATAGCTAATTTGATCCATATATTACTGTATGACTTAGCCATATACTACTGTATGGTTGACTGGAATCTAAGTCATGTATCACTACATAGCTTACCGATGGGGAGAACTCCCGAGTCATGTCGCACATGACTAACTAGTGAGGATTTTAACTATTTGTTGTTGCCTATGGAGACACATCAATACTCTCATGTTAACTAGAGAAGTCTTTCTGTGCTACACCAAGCTTGCCCCATAAGTACTCATCTTTACTTTGGACAGTGGCTTAGTAAGTATATTGGAAATATGATCATATGTGGATATGTACCGGAGTTGTACCACTCCTTTCTGAATCATGTCTTAGATATAACCTGTCTGAGACATATCTTAGTCCAAATCCAAACGTACCATGGAGGTACCTCAACGCATGCTTTATTGTACATGACTATGTACTAGCTACAAAGCATATATCCAACCTAGTGCTACCCAGGTGCATCACAACCGACTGTGAGATCCTCCAACTTTGCAGAAGAATCATATTCATATTCATCATTATATGTGTGACCATGAACTTATAGTCTATCATCCCGAACCTCTTCAAGATCTCTATTGTGATATGCTTCCTTTTGTATATGACCACCATGAATATCTCCTCTTAGAAGAAGGTACATCAACAAGTTTTATTGGTTCATCAAGAGCTAGTGAATACGGTTTCTCCCTCTCAACATATGGATGGGAGGACCATAATGTGGGTCATTCATATAAAGGTATCATGCTCCTCCATGTTTGTATCATACTGAAGCTCTCTTGGTGCAAACAGAATATCCAAAAAATATTTAGGAGTTTTCTCTTCCAAAATAGTATTAGGGGTTATATTATATATATATATATATATATATATATATATATATATATATATTGTTGGAAGCTTCTTCCCATAGAAACATAGAAACCTCCAGATGTGCTACCATAAGCTTCCTACTTCAGAGCATCCTTCTCTCTTTCAAGATCTATCATTGAAATGAATCCACATTTAATACGTGTCATTCTCTTCTTGTAGGCCAAGGCATATGTTTTCTCCCTACAAGAAATATTTATTCTAATGGTTAGAAATATTGCATAGCCATGAAATTCATTCATTTGAATACTTCAATGAACTGGCAAAGGTTAACACCATTGTGTACATATATCAATGAAATTTTCAGCATAACCCCATTCATATCTCAAGAAAAATTATGCATCCCATATGCTTCTTTACTTAATCATAACATGCACTTCATGAGTTTTACTCTTTGGAAATAAAACAAGACTATGCTCAACATGTAACACCTTAAAATCATTCCAAATTCTAGGAGTATATATATCTATATAATTGTAATGAAATGCATTCAAAATCTATTTAGATCTAATTTATACGAGCATATGATAATCGAAATACATACTTATCTTTTATTGTTTTGTGTCGGCTCCTTCTTGATCTATCCTTCCTTGCAGAGATTTCTTAGAGTCTATAGGTCTTTACCTTCTTTCTTCACTTGCAAATTTGAGTTCATATAGGAGATAGCAAATATATGCATGAGAAATTAGGTCCACATGCAAACTAGAGTGAATGCTCTTATGCACTAAAGGAAAGACTCCTTCCGATGGTCATCATATATTTCCCCGGATGATTTCTTCTTAGTAGTTTCATCTTCTACAGTAGTAGAAGTATGAAACCGATCTTGTTGACACGGATCCATCGACATGGGTTAAATCTCTGTCGACACCCTTAATGCAGCGATCTCCCTGAGCACCTGCCCAGACAGGTTTTACCTTGTCTAGAAACACCTGCGCAGCAGATGTGGTCTCACCCGAGATGTTCGAGGGAGAACTGATAGATGGCATGTTTCTATAGTAAGAAGGATGGTTTTGTGCATCTACTGTTCTACTATCGCAACATTACTTCATAGATCCAAGCATTGATTCATACATTCATAAATTCATATCATCATTCATCATATCAGACCAACATATTCAAATCGCAGTAGAGGAGTGGATGCATAAATAGATGTACCATCATAACATCATTCAAAACATGAAAGCATCATGTCACTCATAAATAAACATCGTATTGTAGTACTCATCAACATCGCATCGTAGGAAAACAAGAAAACATGAAGAAGTAAAAAGACACAGTGTTTTAAAAAAGACACAGCGTTTCCCTCAAATCTCTGTCATGTCATATTAACTTCACATCAAAACATAGGTTGTCAAAAAAGTTCCACAATTCAGATCTTGTATCAAAGACAGTTCATAGATGCTCAATGTTAATCCAAACATAGACAAAAACTGATCAAGAAGCTCAAGAAGATCAAAATTTAGACAAAACACCAATCTCTAGATCATCCAGAAGTCCTCAACACTACAATCCTAGATCTATTTATAGGCTTGCTCCTTTTACAATGCGGTCCACTTAAGTCAATTACCTAACTACTTGGACCAAAATCTACAAAATATGACCATAGTATCCAAAACAGGACCAAACTACCTTGCGCAACAACTTTTCTACTACGCATCTAATTATCTCAAAAACTTCCTTCCAACAGGCCCCCAACACAATCTTGTGGCTCTCCCTCCAACCACATCAGCTGGAAGAAGTGTGCTCAGTCGGCTTGTATTGAAATTCTCATACTATTGCTTTACTTCTTCCACTTTAATATTTACCCTGTCACTGATGTTTGCACAATCCACCACATCTTGCTTTGATGGATGATCAATAATCTTGGCGATTACTTCCTTCCTACTGTCATGCATCATTTGAAGTGCATCTACTACCTTTAGCGTCAGTTGCATGCAGATATCCTAGAATTCATCTAGCTGCATTGTTTGACACTCTTTCCTTTCCCTTGCCTTGTTGACATGATGTTGCAGAGCCTTCAACTTTATCGCTTTTGTCATTTGTAGCACCGGATTCATTATTCAAACGATGCCCACAGTGAAACTAACTAACCTTTAGCTTCCCACAGTTATGTGATGAGTTTCTCCAGCTGCTCGTCTTGGAACATGCTTTCCAAAAATGACGTGGTGGAATCAGTAATGGACTTACCTTTTTTTCGCGGTCTTCCAACTAGGTTGTTGCATCTTCGATGGAACTTTTGCATGCATCAATGACCTCTGGAGGTGTACTAGGGATCAACAGTACCTATAAATTTGCAATGTCTTTCTTGAAGTCTGCAACAATATGGCCTAACTTTGGCGCTTTGGATAGCGCATCCAAGTCCACTTCCACAACTGGGACTTATTGATAAGCATCAAAAACTTTCTTTTTAGACTTGGCCATGTCATCCCAGAGTTACGGATTTTCAATAATAAGGCTATCATGTGCCTTCTTCATTTCCATGATCTCTATATTTTTTTATTCCTCCTGCTCCTACGACCTCAGAAGGTGATCATCGAGGATCTTCTCTAGGTCGACCAATTCTTGACTCGTAACCCTCTCCAATTGGACCAATGTCTAAGTTGACAATTCATTAATATCCAACAAGAGGTATTGAAACTATTGGAGTGAGGCGTTGACATCCTCACTGTTTGTCTCAATTGCTCGTGGTGGAATCTACACATTTCAGATTCGCTTCCTTGTGCTTATTTTTCCTGCCTTCCGTAAAAATTTTGCCTCAGACACTCTCTGCAAAATTGCATCAATTAAAGAACTAAGGCAATGTTTTTCCTATCCAAAGCCTTCAACAGTATCCTTCTTCAACTGTACTTCAGTCACAGTATTTTTCGTTATGATAGCCACAATAATATAGTCTACCTATGAATCTGCCATTGTCGTTGTGCCTTTGGATTCTCCCTAGTCGTGCCTTCTCTTCATTCTGGTCTCAAATAGTATTTCTTCTTCTGAGTCAGTTTGGGTCCTCAATGATTCCTCGCCTGAGTCCCGATCATTGTCATGCACTGGCATTAGCTCTGCAGGCGCATCTACCGGAGGAACTTCCTTGTCATTGGATAATTCTTTTTCACTTACTGACACTTTCCCATTCCTCAACCACTCAACTGCTATGATGTATAATTCCTCCTCAGTCATCTTGTATCGTGTCGCTAACCATTTCCTCTAAGGGTCCCGTTGGGCTTGCACATGGATGGAATGCAAGCCAATAGAGAATCTAACGACTCATCGATACTTTTCCACTACTGCCTCTATGATCCATGGAACCTTCATGGCTGCTGCCTATAAGGCCTCCCAATATAGTTGAAATTGTATTGCATGATCCTTCAGCTTATCTTCCTATATCAAGTACCAAAGGTTCTGGTATCGCGTGCCCCTGCAGACTTGGGCGGTTGCGATGTCCTTCCCTTGGTAGTCCTATGGATCCATCCATGCAACTAGTGCGATCAATATGCTCAACTAGCTATAAGTGAATGTGAGTTTACCTACCTACACAATCATGGCATCTTCCATCAACTGTTTTAACAAAAACAATGACTAGTTCATTTGCACTCTTACAGCACACTACTCAGCACAGGAAATGAACCCTGAGGTGCACTGGTTTGGCCGATTCTTCCACACTACTTTCTTGGAAAGAATCACAGCTACAATTTGCATAGCCCGCTCATTGATGTTGTCCACCAGATATGCGTGCTTGTCACACTCTAAATCATACTTCCTCTTCATCTTTGTCGCTAATTTTTTGTCGTTGTACTTTCCTCAGAAGTATTGCGATAGGTCAGGCCCCTCCTTGGGTATCCCCATGATTTGTGAGATCAATTCAATGGTGACTGGAACTGGTTGATCTAGCCACAAGTATCCTCCATGAAATCATGCCAAAAGTTGCTTGGCACATGCATTTGCTTCTGTCATTTTCCTAAAACAGGGCATGTGAATCAGGCCTAACAACCCTGACTTGTCCAATCCCAATGCCCACTCATGCAGAGTGCACACAATGGGATCCTCCTCTAGTCCCTTCCTATCCTAAAATGGCTCCGAAGTACAATCAGTGAAGGCAAGCAAATCGTGATCCTCATACTTTATCTTGACTAGAAACGGTGCGATATCAAAATTGCATTTCATTCCTTTCGGAATTGCAGCCATCTTGATGGGGTATCTCTGATTCTTTGTGGGCTTCCGTTCCTTGGCACCATCTCTACATGGGGGAACATACCCAGGGATTTATACTGCTCCAACCCCTTCCTTCGTCGTAGAGGCCTCAACTGCCTCTGTATCCGTTCTCATCGAACTCCTTGTGTGTCTCTTCTTCTATTGTGAAGACTTGGGATGATTAACCCCTCACTTCTTCCTTGTGACTAGCGACGAATTCACCGGCATGCTTGCTACCTCTTCCTCAATATGTACATTGATGATTGGTGAATCCTTAGCACTCTCACTCAAAATATCTTGTGCCGCTACCCACTACATTAGGCACAAAAGCTCTACAACTTACTCAAACTCAACCTTCAACTCACTCACAACTCTACAACTAAACTCTATGATTCAATCTTTGCATTTCGCTCTTGAAAACTCAATTCTTTATAATGGTGACTTCAACTCACGAGCTACCAATTATTATAGTGTGGGATCAATCATGTGAATTATTTCTCAATCATAATGACCAAATCCTTCATTCATTTCCTGAATTTGCAGTCGATCCTCTCGATCTAAGAGTCGGATCTATCATTAATGTGTGTCTCGTCCAAGAGCGTCATTGGTTAAGTGGTGTAACTACTGCATTTATTATTGACTTGACTCTATCATGTCCCTATGGATGTTGCGGTATGGTTCCCTAACTGCGACCTTGACACTTCTACTTGTGTAGCCACTTTCTCCTGGCATGTCATCCTTCTAATTACCATTGCATGCAAAAACAAAGAAGATTTTTTTTTTCATCTTGCACAATGCCTTAAGAATTGCACAGCACTGGGCCTATCTTATAGGGCTTCATCTTGCTACCATTCACTTACTTTGGCAATGTTGTACCATCTAGTTGTTGCAGCTATACTACGCCTCATTTAGTAATGAAATTGATAATGTAAGGACCCATCCAGTGCATTTGCAACTTACCTGGATGTTTGTTGAACTTGTTTTGCTACAACAGCACCAGGTCTCCTTGCAGAAAGTGTTTTTTCTTGATATGTCGATCATTCCAGGATTTTTGTCGATCCTTTTCAAGGCGCTGGTGAAATACCGTGACAAATCAGTCTTCCTCTATCTGCATCAATTGAGATAGGCATTCTTCCAATTCTCCTTCATCATACATTCCTGTCGCTACTGCAATGCGCAAACTCGAAACAATGTACTCCATCAACATGACTTCCTCCTGCCCATACACCAACTTGAATGGTGTCTTCCTTGTCAAACTTTTGCAAGTTGGGCAATATGCCCTTAATACTGTTGAAATCTTCAAGTCCCAGTCATCATGGTTTACATTGCAAATATTCGTGAGCGCATGCTCCAGCACCTTATTGAACGCTTCAACTATCCCATTTTCTTGTGTATGATAGGGGGTACTCTTATTATGATGTATATGAAGCTCCTCTTTCAGCGCACTAACAGTGTGATTGATGAAGTGACTCCCCTGATCGCTTGGTAATATCTTGGGACAACCAAACCAAGTAATAACATTGTCAAACAGGAATCTTGTTGTCTTCCTAGCAGTGTAATCTACAACTGGTGTGGCCTCCTCCCATCTTGTCATATAATTTTTTGTTGTAATGTTGTAGTGCACACCGGTTCTCTTTCCTGGTGGGTTGATTAGTCCCACAAAATCCACTGTCCATTTTTCAAATGGCTACAGCATCACCTGTGGTACTAGCAGCATCCTATATCTCTGAAAAGGATTCCCATTCCTTTAACAAATTTCGCAAGACCTCACATAGTCTATTGCATCCATGTTGAGAGTTGGCCACCAAAGTCCTACATAGATTACCTTCCTTGAAGTAGCGTGACCTTCGTGGTGTCCTCCTGCAACTCCCACATGTGATTTCTCCAATAGCCTTTCCTGTTCATGCAGTAGGACACATCACCATCGGATCTTTTCAGTCCCCATCTTATAGAGTTCTCCATCAATTAGCAGGAAATATGTGGCTCGAATGACCAAATAATTCTTCTGATTTGTAGTGAGCCCTTCTGGTGCAGTTCCTGTCACCGAAAACTAGACTATTTTCTTATAGTAATCATTAACCATTCCAAGTCTGAATAGTTGTGTGTCATGTAACCCATCTTCAATGTTCATCGGTTCATCACCTATTTCAATTTGTGACAAATGGTCATGGCTTGCATTCAAGCGACCCGACTTCACAATTATCTTGAAATCAAACTCTTGGAAGAGAAGTAGTCAACGCCATATCTTCCCCCCTAACACAAGATTATTCACCACGTATTCCAAAGTAGAGTGATCGGTGAACATTTTGAATTGGCCTCCCAATAGATAGTGTCAAAATGTTTGCAATGCATAAACCATTTCCAACCCCTTTCTCTTTGTTGTGGTATAATTCTTTTTTTGCAACTGATAACTTGCGACTAGAAAATGAAATCGGGTGATCAATATCTCCCTTGACATGTTTCACCAGCACCACTCCTAGCGCAATGGACGACACATAAAAATGAACATGGAACTCCTTCATCCAATCTAGAAAAACCAAAATTGGTGTTGTGGCCATCTTGTTTTCAATGTGTCCAAGATTCCTTAACAGTCGTGGTTCCATTCAAACTGGGAATCCTTTTTCAACACCTTTTCCATGGGTGTTTTTATTGCGGCATATCCTTTAATGAACTTGTGATAGTATCCCATATGGCCCAATGTTTCTCTAAGTTTCGTCACATTGATAAGTGGCAGAGAGTTAAGAATCAATGCAATTTTGGTTGGGTCAACCAACAGTCCTTTCTTGCAAACAATGTGCCCTAGCAACATCCTAAAAGGAACACAAAATATGCACTTCTTTGAATTCAGCGCAATCTGATGCTATCAACATCAGTCGCATGTTTTCAAGATGGTCCTTGACCAATCCATATACCATCCAATCATCCATGTACACCACCAAGAACTTCTAGATAAAATATTTGAAGGCATAGCGACTACAATCCTAGAAAATATCATAGGTGCATTCTTCAATTCAAATGGCATCACAGTGTACTGAAAACATCCCCATTTAGTACAAAAATTTTCTTATGGCGATCCTCTTTCGCGATCTTAATCTGCTGATATCTAGAAAATCCATCCATGAATGAATAGATCTCTTAATTGCCCACTCCTTCCAGTGCCTCATCAGTAAATGGTGTCGAAAATGGATCATGCATTCATGCATCGTTCAACTTTTTGAGGTCAACACAGATCCGAACCTCACCTGTATTCTTATATTGCACCACCATAGTACTGATCCATTCTGATTCCTCAACCGGTTCTCTTATCCCAGCATCTCGAATTATGTCGAGCTCAGCCTTGACTCTCTCTTTGTAACACGGATTCAGGTGATATGGTCCCTGCTTGACAGGATTCACATTTGGCTTTAGTGGGATCTTCTTCTCTCCCAAATATCCTAGTATCCCCTTCATTTCAAAAAAAAATTGTTGGAAACAAATCTTGGAACTCATGTAACATATCAATGATCTTCGCCATTGTTTCTTCATCCTAGTAGTCCCCAATATTCACAAACTTTGGTTGCTCCTATGTCCCAATGTTGACCTTCTTAATCTTCACTAGTTGATTGATTTATCTGTCGGTATCTCAGGTGCCACTACATCCCAACTTCCTTTTGTCTCTAGGATGTTGATGTTCCTTGGGTCATTGCCATCATCAAGCCCTCCTATAACATTGTAGCATCCCATCATCGATTTCATCACTGGTACCTCATGCAAATCCACCAGATATGTGACTGGTACTACCTTCAGAACAGCGTCGCAGATATGCTGCAACGCACTAAGAATAACTCAATCTGCATCCACAAAACTGAAGGTATGAATGAAACAGGTCGACAACTCCTCCCATGCCATTATTGTTACAGCGGATTTTACCACACATGGTGGATCACACCTTTATGGACTTCCCTATCCCTCTATAGATTCTTTGTACCCCATGGACCATTTTTGTACCTTTTATGTTTCCAAGATCATCCCTAAAAACATGCATTATTTGCTATACGCGACTTTTAAACCTATTCTTGCGTATATACGCAGATTTGACCCTCAAACCTGCATACATCGAGATGTGTGCAAAAGGCCAAATAGTTTTGGAGTTTTCCTTGATGTGGATCTGAGTCACTTGTATCTTGGCCTTCCATATAACTTGAGATGGCTCCGATTTGACCTTCCATTACCCCATTGAAGCACTATATAAGGAACCCTTTGGATACATTGAAGGGTGAGGAATTTAAGAGCAAGAAAACTATAGTCCATTGTTGCTGGAGCTTATACTTGAGTCTGCATCCGTTTGTCACTTGGAGCACTTTGTGTTCTTCCCAAGCTTGCCTTTTCTTATGAGCTTGCTATCAAGAGATAGAGGATTGAAGTGGTGGAAGCACAGGTGGAGGACTCAGTTTCTCCGATTCACAGATGTGCTGACAGAGGTTGTCACTATTATAATCTCTAATTTATATTAATAGAAATATCTTTTCCTATCCAATAATGTGTATTTAAATGAGTATTGAATCCATGGATTCTTTTAAATGCTTATATGTTATTGATTATATATTCTAGAGTAGGTCTAACATGATTATATAACATGCTTGTCTTGTTTGCTGAATGTTGAGAGAGCAAATTGTTAATACAAGCGAGAGTGGAAAAGTTCAACGGGGATCTACGTCAACTGTTTGGAATAAGGTATGTTTCAAGATCATTTAGTTTTAGATGTTTGGTTTCTCTTGCATATAGGAAAGGATTGATTTCTGTGGTTACCTTGTCTATTGTGGTACCCCAAGCCATAGGAATTTTTCTCCGTAACAGAATTGGAAATCATACTGGGGAGTTCCTAGTCATTTCCTTTGGGGGTTTTTATTGGCATTCAATGTTCTTGAATTGCTCTAATTTCTCTATTTTTGAGTCGGGTCTGGGGGCATGTTTGCCTGGTAGTGTCTAATAGGAGTAAATTTTGTCTCAACTTGTCTATTTACCTTCTTTTTTTATCTTGTTTTCTTCCTATATGCAAGTTTTGTCTTCATAGTCGCATGTACATGCGGTTTTTACTGGGATATCCACGTATATACGTGGGTTTTCTGCACACAGTCGCGTATGCCCTGAGTTTTTTCTTTTGCGGGGAATATTAAATGTTGCTAGGTGATTTTTGATGATTGCTAAGTCTCCTTGGATGCTTCTAGAGTCTGTATACACCTTTGTTTCTGACCAGAGAGGATTTTTAGTTTGAATTTTTTAAGAATGTTCTTGTCATTGCATTTTCTATTTTTTGTTTTGGGATTAGTGCATTAGGTCTCTTTTACCTTAGTGCTTTGTGTGGGTGTTGTTTTATAGTGCTTGCAGATTCTGGGGGTGGTAGAGTCATCCTTTTGCTTTATTATCTCATTTTAATTCAAAAAATACAAAAATATTTGCACTAGGTTTTCTTGGAGAAGTATTAGTCAAATTTTCATATAGGAATGATTGCATTTTCATTTGAAGGAAAATTTTTCATTTCACGTATTATCATACCCCATTTTTCATTCAACACAGTGCATTTGCATTGATAGTTAGGTGTGCATTTTACTTATTGTTGCATCATAACACCATTAGTTGCACGATCATTTGCCCTTTTGAGTAATAAGCCAATTAAAATCAACGCATAATAAAATGAATTACACTCTTTTGTTTTATACGGTGCACCAACAAGATTAGGTTTTAGGGTCTTGTAATAGTTCATTGTGAGTAAATTCTCCAAGATCAGTAAACGAAACATGTATGTGTCTGTCCAGGGGAGAGTGTGAAATTCTTTGGTATAATTAGTGTTTCTCAAGATCCTCCTCTTACAAGGGACTTAAGCATGAGATAGTGTGAGCGATTAATGATTGGGATGACCCCTGGTCATAACTAAGTAGAACTGGAGATATTTCCAGGATTTTATTCATATATGGGGGCTCTTTCGGGAGTTTCAAGATTTGATACCCTTCCCATACGGTCAATCCCGCCTACGACTGTTCGCTTGAGCATTGATTATATTGAGGTGACCTTAGTTTCCTTAGCTAGGTTATCAAGGGGGTACTTAGCAGAGGTTATTCTGCAGGTGTCCTGGCTAGGTAGGGGTCGAACAGCACAGTCTCTATATGCGTTGAAGCTGAGGGCCACTATAATTGGTTTAGAATCTCCGCTTGTTGTGTATGGGAGTATCAAGCCTCTCCTAGGTGATACATACCTACTTCATTTGGGAGCTCACATATCCTACCCTTGTTTGCTTATTATTTGGCTTTACATTGTATAGGTGTATGCTCTGTGCATGTTAGTTTTCCTAGGGTTTATGTAATTAGAAAGAGTGTTTTTCATTTTTTGAGTCATTGTGTATTTGGGGGTGGCACTTTTCCATTCTTGTCATTTAGCAAGACTTGCACCTTCCACATATCCTCCTCCTTTGGGAGAGAGAAACAGACAGTCCGGGTGAACTACTTCTCACATTGATTCACACATGAGGATGAGATTCCTGAGATGTCTTCTCCACCTCAAGAGGTTGGGGAGGAATATCCTACTTCTGTATATGATCCTTCACCAGAAATAACTTCACATTCTGGTTATGATCCCTCATTCAAAGGTCGTCGATATTGGTTTTCGAGCGAAAAGACTCATCATGAACCCACAAGAACTAGTCATATTCATTATGGCATGCCTGATATCCCTGCACATGATCTAACACATCATGTGAAGTCAGAAATTTAACCTAGCACTATGCCTGGGGGCACTCCTATTCCTTTCCGTGTGGAGATATTTGGGAGCACTAGTCACATTGCACCTTCCATCTCGGCGATGGAAGCTACCTCACATGTTTGTCCTAGACCTAGTGTTAGTAGTCATATGCAGATACCAGAACAGAGATGAGTGACCATAGGGAATACCACTTACATCCCTTCACATGTCCCTTCATCCTCAATTCCTACTCCTTCGAATGCATTTTTGACAACCCTTCCTCCCCCTCATTCACGTGGTCCTTCAGGTCAGAATGTTGCTACTAGTCATGTTCGTACTATGACTGCTCGCATAGTAGTATCTCAAGGTCAAGTATCTCCTATTGTCTTGGGAGGTCATATTCCTGTTTCTGGATCGTCTTACAGTCCATCGCAAGGAGTTACCCATATCCCTATTTATGGAGTTTCTCATGGGACATCCCATGGGACATTTTATGGAGCTTCTCATGGACAATCTTATGGACTGGAGTATGGATAGAGCTATCAACCTTATGGGTATGGGTATCAACAACCTACTTGCTCCTCTAATTATGGATTTGTAACACTGCATAGTCAAGGTACACCACATCATAATGCTTCCATGCAGCCCTACACGGGTCAAACAGGAGAAGGATATTATGGACAAGGCAATGGTATTTACAGTAGTCAGCCTTATATGAACCAAAACTATCAGGGAGCGTGGCATAGACCGGCTCAACCTAGGCTCCCTTTCCTCACAACATTAAATTTACATGACTTGTGAGACTAATGAACGATCCGGTATCTCATGACCCAGCTTGGCTAGTTGTCCCTAACAAGCTTCCCTCGTACATTCCCAAATTCGATGGCAAAGCAAGAGAATATTCTAGTGAACATGTCACTACCTATCACCTTTGGTGCTCTTCCAATTCCTTACATGATGACTCAATCCATGTAAGGCTATTTCAATGCACCCTCACTGGGCCTACAGTGAAATGGTACATAGAGTTACCGAGGGGGGCATTCGTTTTGTTCAATGGCCTTACTATGAATTTCCTCAATCACTTCTAGCTACCCATGCATTACAACGTTGGTACAGAACTCTTGTCAACATTTTGACAGTATAAAGACACACATATCTCAGACCATATCCAAGAGTGGCGTAGAGGGAAGAGGTTGATTAAAGCTTTCATACCGCTGGAATTTCTCCTTGAGTGGCTCCTCAAATCATTTCTACCTTACATCGCGAAGGATGTTTCTACATCCAGAGTCCAGAATGAGGAACAAGCAATTTTTAGGGCACAGGAATTGGATTTGATTTATCCTCAATCTGGAATGCTATATGATATCATACCTAATTCTCCGCATTCTAGTTTCGATCCCAAGATCAAGCCTAGACCACATGCCAATGGCACTGTGGGTTGTACAAGTACCAAACCTGTGGATTCGGTTGTCAAACAAGTGAGTCAATTGTCTATTAATCAATCCGCTTCGGGACAATCCATGGCCTTCATCTTAATTGACCCAAACGGCGAGTGTAATTTCCTTGCAATCGTCGGACCATAAGGGAAACCAACATCCTGGAAGGAATACGAAAAAGGGTAAAAACAATCATAAGGGTGGGAACAAGAATGAAAATGCCAATTTTAATGACAAGAATGCCAGCAATGATGGGGGGGACAATCAGTCTAAACATAAGGTTAAGTTTCCTTGCAAATTGTGTAAGGATTACCACCTCACTCACTTGTTCCCTCATATGGAAGATGCCTCGAGATTCATAGCACAAGGCCCAGCTGGGCTGACCAATCCTTTACCCATAATCAAAATATGAACTCAAGGACCCATTATCCTCATTGTGCATTGGGTGGAGATCAAAATCAGTTGGAAGCAAGTATTGGTCATGGTTGCATCCACATGGTGCGTGCTACCAAGGTTGTGACTCGTGTGAAATACTATGGTTCTTCACAACTGGACCTTAGGAAGGAACCTATTAGTGTTAGAAATTGTTGTCAGACTACTAAAGAACAAGACAACACAATCTCAATAAATAAAATTAAGTAAAACATGTATTTATGGTTTTCATTTTAAAAAATTCATCATCAAGGAGGAAATAAACATCCACAAGATAATACAGAACTGAATCATGCAAGTTGGATAAACTGGGGATCAAACACATCCTAATAAGCCATAAGCATTACACATGAAATACTAATTCCACCCACATGCTACCAGCATTTACATGAATAAACCTTTAAACAAGAAATGAAATTGTAGACTGAGCAATCAACTAGATCAGAAATGAAAAAGTATGACAGGTAAAAGGTTTTATCATTTTATATATAATCAATAATAGTCATCCACTTACATAATAGTTATAAGTGCTATATTTAGAAATCAAAGCTCCAAAAGCCTCTCCTTGAGTGAAAAATCCCACCCCAAAACTGTATGTTTGTCTTCCTTTTATCATTAAAAAAATAAAGTAGTTCCATAACTACCTTCTAGGTCTAAATTTGAAACAGTTACATCAATTAGTTACATGATAACTCAAAATATTTAAAGACAATTAACCCAAAAATAGCAAATCGGATTTGGGAAATTTGGCGAATTTCTAAAACTCTGGGTCTCAAAGACACCTTCATATATATCGATCTGGGACACCTGTACAAAAAATGAGAGAGGTTTGTTTAAATGAGTATGTTATGAAAAAAAGCATCTCTTTGTTTTTCAAATTTCATCTTCAATTGATCGAAATATGTGCTTCAAAGTTGTGACTAAAACAGGAAATTATTAAATAATTCAAACCCTAAAAATAGGCCACAAAGATGAATTTGAATCTCTCAAATGATAAAAGCTGTTGCAAAACTGAGAGAGGTTTTTGTGAATGAGTCTATTTTGGACAAAAAACTCTTTTTTTTTCCTGAATTTTTTTCCATCTCCTCGTAATCTTCTCCCAATGACAATGACAAAAATAGGAAAAACAGAGCTGTAACTACAGTAATCTCCTCATGAAAATATTTGACAAAGGACTAAAAAATGAGAGTTAGATTATAAATCAAAACTTGGAATAAACTTTTATTATAAGTTTTTGAAAGCTTAAAGATGTACATATTAACTAATAATCCCAAAAGACAAATCTTAAAACTAAAATAATGAAATAATTCAACCATTAAAAGCATTAAATCCAACCAAATTATTGATTGTCCAAAATTCTTAAAATCAACATAAAATGTAAAATCATTTTAAACCAACTATTGAAAAATAGGACAAAAAGAACATATAAACTAAGAACAAGATCTAGTTATAACAGAACCCACTCCAACTGAGAGTCCTTTGCGTATTGAAATCCCTACGGATAAACTTGAGATTGCACCTCATATTCCTAAAGGAGTCCTAAAGCGTTCGGGGCACAATCCTAATTCCCAAGCCACCCAGAACTATCCTGTTGTTGATGATTTGGGCCAAAATCCTTGTGCGATGTCTGCGCTTGAAGTACTTCAGAGTTGTCCTTCTCAAAGGAAAGCTTTTCTTTTTGCTCTTGGGGTGAATGATGATAGCTATTCTTCTGTCATCAAATTTGAAACCATGAGACTACAACCTCGCTTTCCTTACTACGTGTCTCTCTTGATTCATGTAGAGTGTCTTAACATGACCATCAAATGCACTGTGATTGACGAAGGCACTGCTGCTTCCATGATGTCTTTGTTGTGTTGGAAGGGTTTGGGTTCTCCTGATTTGTCTCAATCCGCTAACATGTTGACTTCCTTTGATGGTATATCATTTTGGCCGCACCGAATTCTTCCTTCTATTAAGGTCCATTTGGGAGGGAAGACCATTGCAATCAAGGTTGAGGTGGTTGATGCGCCCCTTGATTACAATCTTTTACTGGGTCGAAATTGGATGTATAGCATGCAAGTCGTAGCCTCTTCTCTATTTCGAGTAGTATGCTTTCCATTAAATGGGAATATTGTTACGATTGATTAGACATCATTCAAAAATCTGAGTGTTAATGCATCATCAGGAGCTTCTATCCGACTTATCGATCATTCTCAGTCGACAACTAGGACTGTGGGTGTAGGTATGTATCCATCCTTTATGGGGACCTTTAGTTGTCCTGCAGCTGTTCTTATGATCGGATCTAGTTTCAATGGAGATTCATATTCATTGAATTCAGTGTATTTTTGCACTACCCATATGGAAGATCCTTGGATTCTTCCTTCACTGAGTCCTTCGAATGGATCTATCAAAATGGACGTGTCGTTGCCTGCAGCAATGACAACATATCAAGCAAATCTTGATTGTGTTGCAGAGCCTAGTCCTTCCTCTTTGCGGATGGAGGAGGAGGACGCGTATGTGATTCCTACATGGGCAGTTGAGTCCTCTCATGCACATGATTTCCTTGATAGTGTTTTCCCATTAGATGAAGCCATTATTGAGGCCATGTCTAGGGTTGAGCCAACTTGGGAAGAGTTACATGATAGATCATATTTTATTCTCAAGCTTGACCGTTTGGAGCGTGAGAACTTTAGGGATATTCTTAGCGAGAATATTGGTTGTCTCGTGGTTCCATTGAGCTCTCCTAGTCAGATGGATGATGGGAACATGGTGAATATATCACCTGCAATTCCTATCAATATCTCTTGTGATCCTGGCAATATTGAGAATGTCTATATTGGGGCAGACTGTTCCCATGATGAGATTCAGGAGTATACTGAGCTATTCAAAGAGTTTTGTGACATGTTTGCTTGGTCATACAAGGAAATGTCAAGTATCAACCCTCGTATTGTCGAACATTAAATTAATACATATCTGAATGCAAAGCCCATTCGACAACGTTTGCATGCGGTGAATCCTAGAAAAGCACCCACGATTAAGGCTGAGATAGAGAAGCTGTTAAACAATGGTTTTATCTATCCCATTCCCTTGAAGGAGTGGGTTTCAAACCCCCTTCTGGTTGATAAGAAGTAGGGAACAATCCATATATGCACTGATTTTCGTGATTTAAATCGTGCTTGTCCTAATGATAATTTTCTCACACCATTTATTGATCAAATTTTGGATGAGTGTTGGGAAGCAAGGTATTTTCCTTTATGGACGAATTTTTTAGATATAATCAAATTCAGATCAAATGCGGGGATCAACACAAAACTACATTTATTTGTCCTTGGGGTACGTTTGCATATCAGAATATGCCTTTCAGTCTTAAAAACACCGGAGCCACATTTCAGCGGGCTATGACCTTGATTTTTCACGATCTCAAATTGATTATTGAAGTCTTTTTGGATGACCTTGCTGCTCATTCTCGGCTGAGAGTATATCATCCCTACCATTTGATATTAGTATTCGAAAGATGCTGTCACTACCTAGTTAGGCTAAATCCTCATAAGTGCATCTTTTCCATGAAGGCTGGTCACTTGATAGGGTTCATTGTTTCTAAGGAGGGTATAAGAGTCGACCCCTTAAAGGTTGAGGCAATACTTCAATTGCCTCCCCCACGAAATATTAGACATCTTCAATGTTTGCAAGGCATGGAAAATTTCTTATGGAGATTCATGGTTAACTTTCCCAATTTGACTAAAGGATTTATGCATCTTTTGAAGAAGCTCACTACCTTTTGATGGGATAAGCGAGCCCAGGAGTCCCTTGATGCTCTTAAGCGAGCCTTAGCATCGGCCCCCGTGCTTAGTCCGCCCAACTATAGCCTTGAATTTTTTATTTATGTGGCCATGTCCATGGAGATGATTGGTATAGTTTTGGTTCAGGAGGATGAGGAGCTCCATGAGCATGTCATATATTATTTGAGCCGAAACCTTATAGATGCAGAAATCCATTATTCCCATGTGGAGAAACTTGCCTTAGCCACTGTTCATGCAGTTCAGAGATTGAGACACTACATTCTCCTTCGCCAGACCTTGGTGGTAGCTCATGTCAATCCATTTCAGTTCATCCTCACTAGAAGGATGATCGAGGGAAAGTATAATAAGTGGATTGTTATTTTGCAAGAATTTTATCTCAAGTTTGTTTTGGTCCACTTAGAGCAGCTTGATGAGTAGCGCCGAGATGCCTTAGTGGATCTAGAAGTAAATAAGCGTCGCGTTAAGGTCCAATATGATAAGTATGTCTGTTAGAGGAGGTTTAGTGAAGGTGATTTGGTCCTTTTATGGGATCAAGCTAAAGAACCCTTAGGGGCAGGGAAATTCAATCCCATGTGGCATAGTCATTACGTAGTTAAACGTGTGTTAGAGAAGGGTTCCTATGAGCTGGTGGATTATGAAGGGACAACCTTGGAGGAGCCTAGAAATGGGATCTATCTTATAAAATATTATGCATGATCTTTAGCCATGGCTAATTATTGTATATTATTGTACAGCTTTTTGCATAGTTAAGTTTTCTTATCATGATCGGGTTTGTTGATTAGATTTCGTTTCTTATGGTAGATGTCAATGAAGTCTTCCACTTACATAGGATTTGCTGATGGTACTAGCCACCACACTCAACACTTAGCCTCTACTGCTTGGGTGATTTATACTCCTGTGGGTCATGTATTTTCTTCAGGAGGCGTATGTTTACGGCCTTCTTCGAACAATGTTGCTGAGTATAGTGTCATTATCGAGCTATTGCAGGATGCCATTTCACATAGTGTTCTCTCTCTTGAGGTACCTCTTGATTCGCAGTTAGTAGTGTCACAGCTTAATGGCTTGTATCATATTAGGGATCTGACATTATTTCGAAGATTCTTACGTGTGAGATTATTAGAACGACAATTTGACAACATAACATACATACATGTTTCAATAATTTTTAATCAAGTTGCTGACTCATATGCTAACTATGTGTTAGATTGGAATTTGTTTCATAGACCATATGAATATAAAAAGCATCCATTTTTACACACATGTAAATAAATAAAATCGATCATCATAAAAAAAAATTCATTAAACAGCCAAAATGTGACGTCATAATACATAAGTGTCATAATACAAAAATGGGGCTTCCAAGCCACCAAAATATAATACATGGTAGTACAAAAATGAAGCACTCTCAAGTCTCTAAGCCTTTGGAGGAGGAGGGGGGTTCTGATTGTGGTAGAACACCATGGCTCTAGCTAGTCGTCGAAATAACCGAACCCATGCTCATGGTACACCGACCACCTGACATTGCATGGCCTCAGGAAAGTCCTCGACTTGCTCCGTGGGTACCCTGTGTGTCAAACGTACAAAGTTTGTGTGGATGCTTTGGAGCGTCCGCTCCGCATCCACACCCATGATGTCATCTCCTCTTCCCCTCCATCTATGACGAGGGAAACCGTCAGGCCTCCTTAGTCCAACATCTGCATACACATGACAGATTGTCACTATGTGTCGTCACACCAAAACATGTCTTTTGAGTCAATATATCAAAAAACACAAAAAAAAATTAATAATTCAAAAAAATTTAAAGAGAGGGTTTGGGATTCGTTACCTCTATCACCGTATGCTACTCTTGGTGGTAGGGGCATGTCTGGATCTCCCCGAAAATCTATTCCCACATAGGGATAATCATCGATGGCAACAATCTGCCACCACCACAATGGAAAGAAGTTAGCTGGGTAGGGGTTAGACACCCTACCCCTGCCTAGTCTATGCATAGCATCTGCCCAACGTTGTTGGGCCGTATCTCGAACCTCGTGAGGAGGAACGTCAACTCTAGGGATTAGCCCCAGTACACGCTGAAAGAAGAACATGCTTAGTATGTTGCCGAAACCGAATTTCTGTACCTTGCCCATCTTGCAGTCACTAAGCTGCTACTTCATGTTACTCAACAGCGCAGTGCTCCAGTTGTACATTGTGGGTCTCATGCACTCCACTGCATAGAACATCAATGGCTGCGACGCCTAGTGGAGTGATGCTAGAACATATATCTTGCCGAGTGCCAATAGTATGGCCTTCAGTCCTAGTAACTGGATGGAGTTTGTCAAGATTTGACTACCAACCTTTTTCATGTCTAAAAAACAATATACTACAATGTATTCATCAATGGTGAGACCGCCTCTAGGCCCGCGAGATTGTAGGTTCACCACCTCTCCCCATTGAGACAATCTTGTAATGAAATATATGTCCTCCACCTCTATAGTGAGGGAAATCCCGTCGATATGAAAATATTCTGAGTCTGGATCCCAGTAGTCTACTAGCATCTGCAAGAGTCTTGGTTTGTCCCTTAGGCTACCAAGACACCAAAACTTGTATAGCCCACATGCACGTAGAGCTTATTGATCCATTAAATCACCCCGAACAACCTCTTCTACATCTCCATGTTCCCTCTCCCTCCATTCTAGAACCATCCTACACATCAAAAGTAGTTTTTGGTCAATATTTACCTTAAAAAACCTTGTGCGCGATTGCATACGCGATTGTTTGCAAAACATCCATGTATGTACGCGGTTTTGAGGGGTTTTTCTGCGTATAGCCAGCCCTATATGCTAAAAAAGCCTTGATATCTGCATGGGCCAAAATGACCAATTTAGACTGGCATAAAAATTAAATTTTACCATGGAAATTGAAAAAATTTGCATGAAAATGGAAGAGGACATGAGAAATTACCTGGAACAAATGGTGTCGAATTTCACCAGGCGAAGCTCTCGGAATTCGCGTTGAAAGTTTTGAGCTGAAATGGGTAAAGATTTCAAATGATATGTAATTTTTGAATTTTTTACTATTTATAGAAAAATTTTGAAAATTTTGAAATTTTTTACCCCCTTTCTATAGTTCTGAACCGTTTCTGACCATTTTGGACCGTTTTGGACTAATTTGATGATGTAGGAGTCCATTTTGAGCATTGTTTCAACCATGGTTTTGACCCGTTCGTGCCACTTTCAGGTACTATGTCTAAACTGGCATACAGGTTAGATTTCACATCTGTTTGCATGTTATATGATCTTATGACCATTTCATTATCACCTTAGGTATGAACCCATTCTATCTTGTCACGAAACCTTCTTGTTGTTTTAGAAGTGACATGATGTGAATGGTAGAGCTTGACCATACATGGGTGCCCTAGTTAGCTCCTTTTTTGCATTTGGTGCCCATGCCGACATTTTTTCCTTTAGGGTGTGGGAGTCCTTTGTATAGTATCACCATGTCTTTTTGCAAGAGCCTCATACTCCTCTTGATATTTTTGCTGGCCTTTGTCCCCAAGACTCCCTTATGTCAAGTTGTAATTGCATTATCATGAGTTTTTCCTACCTCATTGAGTTGTATGCCGGCTTCCCTAACTTTGATTATCAACTATATAGCCTGATCTTGTCTCATGTCTAGACACGCAGAGCCATTTTATATATCCTTTGCAGCTTGATTCCCCATTTTTACTAGGAGGGACTTTCCCCCGAGTGTCGTTATCCTACATATGTGTCCTTGCATTGAGCATAGGTATGTTCCACTACTTGGAACTAGTTTGTTTTCCCATTGACACTCATCTCCTCCTAGTCTGTAACCATAAAGCACTTTTATTATTTTTCAAGCTTTTCAAAATATTTGAAAAAGTCCAAAAAAATCAAAAAACCAAAAAGCCAGACAGGAAAAGATGTTATCTTTGGCAGCAATTGAGTCGTGTCGCCTTCGAACATAGCACTGTGTATCACATCCATTGGTTGGGTTAATAGTTTGAATTTAGGAGTTGTTGTACTCATTTCTCTGATTTTATCTCCACCGACTGGTTAAGCTTCTAGTCCCTATGGAGCCTCTGTCGATGCCTCTTATGTTGCAGAGATGTCCCAGTTTTGTATATTGAGTCTATGCTACCTGCAGTCAGTCACCATTCGCCTTTATTCTCTTATTTGAAGGAAGTTGAAACCTGAGTCAATCATTCCTCAGTTCTCTTGACTTTGCATGTCGGCCATTCCTGGTACTGATACTGGTTCGTGCACTTTATGATCAAGTCCTTCCATATTATACAACCTTGCTAAGTATATCATGTTGGATGATGAGGGATGCATTAATTCCTCTTTCCAACATATTTCATTCCATAGACTTCACATCATTTATTCTGGGATAGGAATCTAGAGTCATTTTTGAGTTCCTTGAGACTTGTAGTCATCAGTGGCAGGTTCTCTCGCCATCCACATTTTTGGGAATACATCAATGTCCCCTGATCAATGGATCCTCTCAAGTGTTCGACCTCAACACATTTATTCACACTTGTTAGTTTGCACTCTAGTACCTTGATTCCCATATTCATTATCAGTGGGTGATCTTGCGTCTGTTAACGGTATACATCAATGACCAGTAATCAGACGATGGACTACTATGTTCAACCTCGACACCTCTATTAACAAAGTAGTACATGTACTCGTAGTGGATTGTGTAGAAGACCTTCTGGATTGGTGGCATTTCAAATATGTTACCTCCTTGATCGTGTCAGTTTTCATGATATTTCAGCTATCGTGACTTGATTCTAGTGTATGTCAGATATTTCCAGCCATTATGGAGATCTTGATCCATTATATATCTTCAGCTTTCATGGAGATCATGATCCTTTGTATATCTTCATCATGGATATTCTGATATATCTATATTGTACATGGCGATAACCACACATGTCATATTTTGTGTCATGCCTATTCATGGCCATTGTACTCTTATGTATCCAGAACTGCTATATCTACTTGCAGTTATGTGTAGAGTTTCATCATTGTATTATATTGTTGGATGGCTAGTTCTTCCACCTAGTTCTTCATCACTCCACTTCTGGGATGAACTTATAATGTATTTCGGCCATCGTATGAACCCTCTGACCTCACACATTAGGGGGCATATGTTACAGCGGATTTTACCACACATGGTGGATCACGCCTTTATGGCCTTCCCTATCCCTCTGCAGATTCTTTAGACCCCATGGACCATTTTTTTACCTTTGATGTTTCCAATATCATCCCTTAAAACATGCATTATTTGCTATATGCGACTTTTAAACCTATTCTCGCGTATATACGTGCATTTGACCCTCAAACCCATGTACATCGGGATGTGTGCAAAAGGCCAAATACTTTTGGAGTTTTCCTTGATGTGGATCCGAGACACTTGTCCTTTTCCTTCCATATGCCTTGAGATCGCTCAGATTTGACCTTCCATTACCCCATTGAAGCACTATATAAGGAACCCTTTGGATACATTGAAGGGGGAGGAATTGAAGAGCAAGAAAACTATAGTCCATTGTTGCTAGAGCTTATACTTGAGTCTGCATCCCTTTTTCCCTTGGAGCAATTTATGTTCTTCCCAATATTGCCTTTACTTATGAGCTAGCTATCAAGAGATGGAGGATTGAAGTGGTGGAGACCCAGGTGGAGGACTCAGTTTCTCCGATTCGTAGATGTGCTGATAGAGGTTGTCACTATTGTAATCTATGATTTATATTAATAGAAATATCTTTTCCTGTCCAATAATGTGTATTTTAAATGAGTATTGAATCCATGGATGCTTTTAAATGCTTATATGTTATTGATTATATATGCTAGAGTAGGTCTAACATGATTATATAGCATGCTTGTCTTGTTGGTTGAATGTTGAGAGAGAAAATTATTAATACAAGCGAGAGTGGAAAATCTCAATGGGGATCTACATCAACCGTCCGGAATAAGGTGTGTTTCAAGATCCTTTAGTGTTAGATGTTTGGTTTCTCTTGCATATAGGAAAGGATTTATTTCTGTGGTTACCCTATCTGTTGTGGTACCCCAAGCCATAAGAAGTTTTCTCCATAACAATTATCTCTTTGTGAAACTCAACTAATACATACCATTGTCGTGACATTTCATCCAACATGTGTACCAAAGCATGCACCCACTCATCCTTGGGTCACAATACCCAAGTTTGCATGTGTCTTCATTCCTTTAACTTCCACTGCAAGATGCAGAAATCTCCCAATCATTGTTAATCTATCCCAGTTAGCCAGTCGTAGCTGCACATGGGAACAAACCAAATGCGGTTTCCCCATCTTTTCCCATGTCTGCTTTGTCAGAATGTTGACATCAAAACCTAGATCCAGAATGAATAAATCTACCTCATAATCCCCAATTTGAATATGCATTCTCATCTCTTTCCTCATCTTTTTATTGTGCGAGGAGTTTACAACAGACTCCTTCTGTCCCTTCTTCAGTCAATGCAATAAACTCATGATCTCAGTAAGTGCATAGGGATATTTTTTCAGTGACAGACAAATTTCAAATAAATTATGCAAGATACCATGTTGTCACGATGGTCATGCTACTAAAGTTGAATAAAAACAAGGTGGCATTTCATGAACAGGAAACTTACCCGGGTCTCATCTAATCATGTCACGTTCTTCAAAGAATGTGTCCCTCTTAGTGTTGACATCAAACTACACTTTCTTCTTTCCAGCCAACCAAATTTGTGGAATCAAGCCATCATCTATTGTCATTGCACCTTCGCGGTTAATGAAAGCAATGTTAGCATCTTACGTTATGGGTTTTGCTGACATCTTCGCAATCGTTGGTCCCTGGTTCTGGTTTGGTGGAGAATTAATTAGCTGGTTCACATTCTTATTAGCATTTTGGTTCTGATCCTAGTTTTGGTTCTGGTTCTACAACTATGGAATTTTCTTTGCTAGACACTTCACGATCAATTGTGGACAGTTCTCAACGGTATGATCTCCAGCAATACAATAAGTACATTGTGATTTTAGGTTCAGTAAATATCTCTGATAATTTCCCAGTACTCCGCAATTATAGCATTGCATAGGTCTGCGACCTCATCCTCCTCCTCAACCAAAGCCTCCACCTCGTTCTCCTTGGAATCCTTCATAAAATCCTCCTTGCTACAGATAATGTGGTTGATTGAACTATTGTTGCAACGGGGGATTCGATTACGGTTGTGCATACTATGGTTTTGTATACTATGGTTCAGTATACTGCGACTACTACATGGTATAATGCATTTGGTTGTGGTGCAGAAATGGTAGAGCAAACTACGGTTGTGGCACAAGCTATAGTTGCGGTTGTGGCTATGGTACAAACTATGGTTGTAGCTGTGGTTGTACCACTTGTAGCTTCTGCTGTGGTTATTGTTGTGGCTATACCGTTTGATGGTCTTCTCCCTTCACATATTACATTGCATTCAGCATCTTCTCATGAAGCAAATCATATGCTCGATAGTCCTTATCTTCATTCCCAACAGATCGAAAATATGTACAATATAGATTCGTCGGATTCGTGACCATCTTCTACATAAAGACGTAGTATTCATGTCGATGCCCATGAAATTAGAAGATACGGAACCATGGCATGCAGCCATGAATCAAGAGATTTGGGGATCTCGAATAGATAATTTTGGAAATCTGGGAATTGATCCTTATAATGTCCTTTTGCATGACATCGCACTACAACAAAAACTGGATTTAGCGTCGAATTTAGCGCCAGATTTTAGTGTAATTTTTTCCCAATTTTGGTAAACAATCCGGCGCTAAACCTGGTGCTATTGTACAATTTCATAAAACGCCATCTATTGCATCTTTTTTTCCGTCCTTTTTAACATCCATTTTTGCGTCCATTTTTGCACCCAATTTTTTGCATCTTTTGTTACGCCCAATTTTCCATCTTGTATTTCATCTTTTTTTGTGTCATTTGTTACATCCTTGTTTGCATCCAGTTTGACGCTCAATTTTGCATCCAATGTTGTGTCTAATTTTGCTCCTTTGTTTTCATCAAGTTTTGCACCCAATTGTGCACCATGTTTTGCATCAAATTATGTATCCAATTTTGCATCTAGGTTTACATCTAAATTTGGGCCCAATATTGTATCTAGTTTTGCATCCAATTTTACTTATAATGTTGCATCCCTTTTTTCATCTAGTTTTGCATCCAATTTTACTTATAATTTTTCATCCCTTTTTTCATCTAATTTTGCATCTTGTTTTACGTTTTTTTGTATCCATGTTTGTGCCTAATGTTTCATCTTGTTTTACGTCGTATTTTGCATCTATGTTTGAGCCCAATGTTGCACCCAGTGTTGCGCCTAGTGTTGTGCCTAGTTTTGCGCCCATGTTTGTATCTAATATTGCATCTAGTTGTGTGTACAATGTTGCATCCCATATTGCATTCAATATTACGTCTATTTTTACATCCAATATTGTGTCTCTTTTTAGGTTTTTGTTTGCGTCAAGTGTTGCTTCCAGTTTTGCACCTGGTGTTACGCCTGTTTTTATGTCCATCTATACACCATATTTTGTGCTCAATTTAATGTCCATTTTTATGTCTAGTTAGGAGTCCACTTTTGCATCTATTGTTGCATCTAGTTTTGGGCCTAGTATTGCATCTAGTTTTGAGTCATTAATTGTGTCTAGTGTTGAGTCTTATTTTGCATCCAATTTTGCTTTTACCATGACATCCATTTTTGTGTCCACATTTGTGTCTGACATAGCGTCCACTTTTGCATCCACTTGTGTGTTTGGTGTGACGTCCACTTTTACATCTTGTTTTGCATTTAGTGTTGCATCTAATATTGCATCCATCTTGCACTACTACATTTTTTACCTTTAGAAATACACTGCAATATCATTAGGACATGGAGGAATCGAACCACCAACCTCCTGCTTGTAAGGTAGGTGCTCTTCCATTGAGCTAGAACCCTTTAAGAATCAGGAAGAGGAGAAATATTAACACAGTTTTCATCATTTGAATTCTAATAAAAGACAATAAGATCCAAAGACAGTGATGCTTAAAATCCAGTTTATTTTTCCAAACACATTAATAAGCACAAAAATCTACCATGATCAGGAAACAAAATATCCTAAACAATTACACAATCTATTAAAGTGGTTCATAAAAGGGTCTTAGAGAACAAGATAATGTATTGATGCATACCTAATAACCTAAACTTGAGAAGGACAAAGAATAAGGATGTGTTTAAGAAATAGTTGTAGAATCCAATTGAGGATTGTCTGTTGCTACATAAATGTTTCTATTTGTTGATTATGTGATTTTGTTCAACAATGGGATGGTAAGAGAAGCACTCATGAATGGTTATTAAAAGAAGATGCCTACCTCAAGATTCTTTAAGCCTCTCCTGAAGTCTAGTTGTTGTTTCAATTTTCATCATGCTAGGAATAGGCTATTCAGTTTTGGTGAGACCTCTGGATTTACATGGACAACAGTAAAACTCTGATTGTGATGAATGAAATAATTTCATCTGCACACGTGAACTTTCGATTATATTAAAAACAAATCTCAGTGAATGAAATAAATTGACCACAGCTTGAAAACTATAGTGTCATCATGTTAGTGCACTTGATTAAGCATCCTATTTTGACAAACTCTTGAAGACTTTATTCAAAAGTTCACATACTCTCTTTGACAACTAAATACGTAGATGTTCTCTTTTACAACAAAAATAAGGTTATTAAACAGAATCTGGATTGAAAATATTTAAGTGCACATAACAAGATACATGGACTCAAAATTGTTTTTAGTTAATGTTGTTTCTAGATGGTACATTTCATCTTCATAAATCTATTGTCTAAACTATTGTCTTTGGTTATTTCAATCATTCTGAATCTTAACCTCCTTTCTTAAACAAGCTAGTACATTTTTTTTCTGGAACATTTCCTAACTGTTTACAACGCTGGAGTCAGATTGTTATTGATATGTTGTGCAGGACATCTGACCCCCTAGAATCTAGACATGTATGCATGACCAATTAAAATGTTCATAATGACCAACCAGTTTGAATTGGTGTTTTAACATTCCTTAAAGGAAAAACAAATAAAGTGGGAAGGCTAGGTTTACCATTTGTAAGGAGACTACTATTATCCCCAAGAAAGAGAGAGAGAATTAGTTAATTATTTTGTCCCATAATGGACCACAAATATCAAAACATCGTCATTGTAGAAACCACTTGTCACTAATTAGATGCCTTCCAATATTCCAATAAAGTACCTAATATCCTCAATGGACCCTTATCCAAGGTCCGTTCCATTTTAGATATCAAATGTTCATCCTATGAGGATTGGAAATCCCAATATTATATATACCTTTACTTTGGTCTGGTCATGGAATCCATCCAACAACCCACTGTGGTCAATCAAATCCCTTTCCTAGACTACAAAGATCAAGATGGATTTCTTTAAAAGTTGAATCAATTGTGTGTTCCATCTAGATCAACTTGCCTTCTGCTTATCAAGGATCTTAAAGTCATAAACCTAGATCTCTCGAGCACCAAGAGAGATCATACTTCTTGAGGTATAATTTTTTTATTATTTACTCACATGTCATGTATTAGTTCCTTCATATTAAATGATAAAAAAATTACGCCTAACAAAATTTAATCCCTCTAAGGGCTTGAAGATCTGGGCTTAAGATGGATATACACTAGTTACATCACATTACATACATGCACTCAAAGAATAACCTACAAGTCCTTAAACAGAAATATGTGTTCACATCTATCAACACTTTAGATTCTGCATGTACTTGAACTCTGTATTAAAACATTGAGGAGTGCAAATACTGCATGGTACAAGGTAATTCAAAGATGGATATACATTGGTTACATCACAATACAGATCTACACTGAAAGAATAACCTTCAGGTCCTAAAACAGAAACATGTGTTTGCATCTATCAACACTTCAGATTCTGCATGTACTTGAACTCTGTATTAAAACATTGAGGAGTGCAAATACTGTATGGTACAAAGTAACTGAGCTTAATAAATATGCAATTTGGAAATTATGGACAGCAAGCAAATATTGAACAGAAAATCACACTAATATATCATTAGAGGAAATTAAAATGGTAGCCAACACACAAGTGTCCTAAAAAGGGGTTGACACCACCATCCATGGCATCCTACTAGAAAAAGTTTCTAAGCCAGTATAACACACTATCAACTACAACTTGATCGAGGGAAAATGGACATTGTTCTTGCTAGGCTAAGAAATGCGCTTCACTAACTTGACAATGTCACACTGAAAGTCTAGTGGATGGTTCAACTCTAGATGGCCCTAGGGAAGACAACCAACATTTAGTGTATCCGGGATTCCATCTAGACTTTCTTCTCCACAAGCTTGGATGTTAGAAATTAGGAGATCAAGGCTCCCTCTTATGCCCTTTGACCAAGATTATATAGCTAGACTGACTCTTCCTGGCCACACCACAAAGGACATCATCTTCCAGTGCATTGGAGATTTCACAATGATTGGTACCTTTGATGGGGATATCATCCCTTGGCCCCCATACTCATCACTAGCAGCCATATCAGGCACTGCTTGACATCATCTCATCTTGTTTAGCATTGAGTTCCTTCTACTTTCAACACTTTAGCTATTTCACGTCATCTTTTTGTGTACCCACACTGTACTTCTTATGCTTCTTAAGTTACCTTTATTAGCTAGTTGATTACTTGTTAGTTATGACATTAAATCTCCTTATTTTGGCACTGTTCTATGAGATACTTTTGCAATCCCATGTTGTACTTTAACTTTTAGTTTTTGGATGTACTTGTTGAGGCCCCAAAATTCGCAGTCAACAACAGTAAGGGATTCTCCCCGGTCAACTTTCCCAACTAGCCCGTTGACTGTTTGGTATAGGGAATCCGTCCGGTTTGCGGTCTGGCTACCATAGGTCAAAGTAACAAAAAACAAAGGCTTTACCGGTTGCAGCCCGGTCCACCATGTATTTTTGTATTTTTGACTTAGTTATGATATGCAAGTGCCTAATTAACCATGCAGGGCGATAAGATGCAAGGAGCAGGCACAACGTGATGCGCAGGTTCTTACCTCTCATCTTAGACTCACTAGCATCTAAATCACATACAACAAGAAATTAAAATTACCTACCTAATCTATCCCTAGGGAGCAGGATTATCATTCATTGGTGATTAATATATTTTATACATGCATAATGAAAAGTTACAGATAGTTGACACTTCTTTCAAGACACATGAACAATTGCATATTTTTGAACAACCAGTTAGCCAATTGTTTTATGAACAACATTCATTACTCACAGTGGAAACATCACAAAATATACTGAAAAGCATTCAATAATAACATAGGTTCAGGGAGTTAAACACTCTCACAGTTAATGAAACACAGCTGAAAACGAAATATTTCCCCTTCAACATTGTTCATTTAATCACATTGATACATTCCACATTTCACTTTCTCCAACAGGAAAAAGTTGCAGTTTCCGATTGTAAAACGAAATAGTTCCTCTTACAAGCAAATGGTTTACAAGTTATTCCAGGGAAAAAGTCCTCGTCTAATTTCTACTTTCCAATATTTAAACTACCACTGCAGACCGCTTGGGCTGCCCACCAAACGTCTGACCTTTCAGTTCCTCAACGCTTCATATTCCTCTATCTTTTCTGCACATGCTCGTGATTGGCTGAGTAACTGCTGGACCTTTCAGAGTTGCTCCTTTGTCACCATTCATTTTGTCCTTTTCCCTCGTTTGACCTTCTTGCGATCCTACTAGTTTCGGCCCTGACTCTACCAAACTGTCCGTCGTCTTCCTCGCCGCGGTAGTTTGACCGATCTCCCAAACCCACCTGCAATCAATCGACAAGCATCATTCATTGGAATGGCATTTTAAACGTTAACCTAAATCATCTGAAAACAGCTAATCCACAAGAAAATGGCCAGGTGGATCGCTCGATCTGGAAAGAGTCTTGATTAAGCCTTGGGCGGGAAAGTTCTAAATCGGCAGTCGAAAGGCTTTGACATCGAACGCAAAAATGCTTTCCTGGCCGTAACTGCGGAAGGGAACAGGTTAAAGTCATGCGAAACATGGGCGGGAGAAGCTTTAATCGGAAGTTGGACGTCTTTACACTTCGGAAGCTATAGGACTTTGAGGGCCACAACGGCGGAAGGGACAAGAGCTAGAGACATCCGAAACGCAGGCGGGAAAAGCTCAATCAGAAGTCGGAAAACATTACATCAGAAGTCAAATGAATTTCCCAACCACAACGGCGGAAGAGAAAATGCTATGGGTAGGCGACGAAAAGGTTAACATGCATCAGCAGTCGGAGCTCCTATAAGAAAGAAAATGGTTGATTGATTGCATCGACATTAGCAGTCGGAGCCACCATATATCTACCATTTTAGAAAGAATGAAAAGGTTAATTACTAAAGAGCAGGGTCGAAGGGGAAGACAATGAAGAGAGGAGATCCAAACGCTGATAAAGAAGAGTGAAAATGGAGTTCAATTAGAGTTGTAGGATGTATTGTTCCTGGCTCATTCAGTGAGAAGGGAAGCTAGGGCTACCATCAAGAATAGGCACAAACTTCCACAATATGTATGGAATCATTTGGAAATATGAAAGAACATAGTAAAGATAAGGTTTCCCTGCTTGGAATATCTAAGAATCAACAAGTTGTCATGGAGGATGGAAACAAGCAACAGGAACAACTATAGCATCAACGCAACCAAATGAGTTTAGAGAAGCTTATAGAGAGATATAAAATAAGATAGATAATTTTGTAGTGTTTGACAAATGACCACAAAAGTAGGCCAACACGTCTAAAAAGTACTGTTGCAGCTACAACCATCCTCCCCAAATTTCTTAATTTTTTGGGCCCCTCCTCATGATTTTAGAATTGTTTTGATCATTGGACCCTTGACCAATTTTTGGGCATGCTTTATTTTCGTGACTTTGAAGATTGATTTTCAGCCTGTTCTAAAATTACCGTATTTGATTTTCATGATGTCGGATCAATTTGAGTGCAAACAATCAACAGACTCAATTTCACTCAAATATGGTAATTGAAAGACGTTTCATAAGCTGAAAAAATCAAACCCACCCGATCTAAATATTCTTTTAACTTCAATTTCTTAGATTGATGATGGGAAGTCCAAATCATGTATTGATGAAAGCTTAAAGGATTCTGCATAGAAAGTACAGTTTACAAAAAATGATAAAATCCAAGAAGAAACTGATGAATCAGAGGAAATGCTGAAAATGCAAAAATATACATCCAATCAAATGCATTATGAAACTTTTGCCAAGAAACATGACACTAAGAGGGAAGTAATATGCAGGAAAAATGACAAGAGACACATGGGGTAGGTGAGAATAAGAAAAAGCCTGCTACAACCCCGATATCGTTTGATAAGAAAGACATGAAGATGCTCAATTCAGTTCAAGTTGGGCTTAAAAATCACAGCTCATTATCAACATCTAAATCTGACAATATGAGGTCCATACTAAAGATAAAGAAGCCTACAAGACATTTTGAGGACCGTTTGAGGTCTGATGTTGCTGGTGCAGTGCCTACAAGCCATTTTGAGAACCATTTGAGGTCTAATGTTTTGGTGCAATATCTTCAATAACTGAGTCGGAGTTGAAGACACCAAAGAGAGAATTTAAAAGGTCATTAGAGAGTGAAAGCAATATTCATAATGATGGAGACAATATTTTGAATTTTTCTTCTTATCTTGAAGAAATTAGGATATAATCACTAGATACAAGCATTATTTCAGAGCAGACCATGAGTGAAAAGCAGTTTGGTCAAAAAAGGCAAAGCATGGAAAAATAAATTAGAGGTTCTCGATTAGTGCTTGAAACTGAGTTCCTAGATCGTAGAAAAACAGTGACAAATAACATTGTTAGCAATTTTGAATATTTTAAACATGGAAACACTGAAGCTAGCATTTAGGTTTCAAACTGTAAAGAAAATTTGAAGGGTGAAAAAGGTTTTGAAAATATTCATGAAAATTATGTTCCTAATGAAGATCATGTTCTTTCTACATTTGTGACTAAAGACAATGAAGTTAGGGTAGTTCCAAACACTTCTTTGCATCAGAATTCCATTATGAAGAAGAAAAGAAAGATTTTGAAGAAAAATAATTCAGGGAGGGCCTAGCTGATATATCCTTGCTTGAACGGGGGGCCTTCCCACCAACTTTGTTTGTACGGACTGAATAATTCCAATACAGGGCGAACAGAAAAGAAATGCTAGAATGCATGGAAAAAATATAGAATAACGGAGCATGCAATAGAATACGGAATGGGTCGGTGCAGTGAACTTAGCCTTTTGGCCTTGTCTCGATCCGTCAATGAATGCTTTCATTTCCCACTCAGCAGCTTCACTGTAAACCTCTAGAGCTTCCACTTGTTTTGTCACATTTATCACCAGCTCCACTTGCTTTCGCTCCTAGTCCGTATATTGTGCAATGAGACTCTTTAGCAGAGTAGCTCTTGATAGTGAGAATATTTTTTCATCTTATTGCATACCACTGAGCTCTAATACTTTTCCCTAAAGTAAATCCATGCATTCCTTGATATATCTCTCTATATTATTTCTCATTCCACTTTATTTTAATACCCAAGGGAGTCTTCTCTTATAAACCTTATCCAAGAAGGAAACACCAGCTCCTTCCAGTACTTACAGCCTCTATAGCCATGTATATTTAATATCCATTTTTCATTTTGGCCAGAGAATGGGATAATTAGACTTCTTTCCTCTCAGATGTGGTCATAGTATTACCCCTCAAGACGGGTAGCTGCAACTTTATTTCCTGAAAGTATCTATCTGATCTCTTAATGACATAAATTATATTGTTAATAATGCTTTTAATTTCCTTGACTCCCTCTATCGTATTATTCATGTCTTCATAGGTGTCATGGTAATTAGGTAGAATGAACATTGTTTTTGTTTTATGAACTGTGGTGAACATATATTCCAATCCTTGCTTTTTTGAAGTTCCCCCTTTGACTGACTCATATTGCTCTTCCAGCTTGATCCTAAGCTCATTTATTTCCTGGATTACTTCAGCATGTTTCTTTAATGCAACCCTATACATATTAACCAAAAATTTCACGTGTCCTTTTCAATTTATCATTCTCCTTCTACACCTCTTTCAGTCTATATCCTTTGGTAGTCATCAAGGATGTAACAGTTTGCTGAGCAATTCCAGTAAATCCACTCTTGATATAACCCACTAGAATCTAAATTTGAGTCTGCCCTCTTGATGTTATGACAGCTGAGGAACTAGGGATATAAATGTTGAAAACTTCATCCCTTGAGGCCTTATTAAATAAATACTATTAAACTTCTGTAAGTTCCGCAAATTATTCTACAATTGGACAGTAGCCAAATCCCCTTCACCAAAGAGTAACAAATGGTAGCTAAACATAAACGTATGTGTTCACAGGTACATTTATAACATGACCTTATTTACTAGCTAGCACAAAAAAAAGTATGATCCTAAAATTAGAGCTATTCAAAGATATGATAATGGGGTAGTGGCTCTAATAATTGACCCTGAAACCATACGTAAAGCATTCAAATTGAAGACTAGTGTAAATTATGGTTACACTTTTTTGCCTATCAACCCAGCGGAGCTTAAGAAGAGGCACGAATTTATAGCTAAGGTTAGGAGTACAAAAAGGTTATCTTCCCTGTTTAAAGACCCAGATGATGCCATGTAATTTACTACCTCCTACCCTAAGGATATGCTTAGGTTTTGGGCTAGGAATTACGTTGATATAATCCAATTATTGTTGGGACAGCGTAACCTTAGTACCATTACTGAAGAAGCTGTGGCCTTAATTGTTTTGAACAACACCACTAACCCTACTGAGTGTTATGATTGCGCCAAATACTTAATTGACCTGATGGACCTGCAATTCAGGGCCCTAAACGATAAAAAGAGAAATGAATTCAAGTACTACTCCTTGATCATGCATTTAATGGTGTTTCAGGCCAGTATTTATATTCAAAGTAATTTTGGTAACCCTAAAGATAGTAACAATCTATATGTCCAAGATTCATTCTCCCTTTTGCACTCAGATTCAAATAATAGGTCCTATTCAGCATGTGTAGAGGTCTTATTCCCGCAAATGAAAAAGATATGCTTTTATTTAAAAATAAAAATGAAGGGATATATCTCTTTTTCTAGAAGGGCATTAATTGGGCACAGCCGAAAGATTGAAGTTATATTAGATTTTTTTGCAGTAAGGTGTTCCCAAAGGCTCTCAAAAAAACTTTTCCTTCTGGATTGGCATGGTTGGAGTTTGTCAGTCATATAGATACCAGAGAGATCAGATAATCTAGAGAGATTAGATAATCTTGGCAAAAATGTGGCCAAGATTGCAAGAGAGGTGGACCAACCAGGTAAAAAATTCCATTGTTTTATTAATTATGTTGTTTAAATTGTAAATACCTCAATTTTTAGCCAAATTCACAATTTAGTTTGTTAAATTAACTTTGTTTTGACTCTTTTCATTTGCAGCACACTAGTGGGAGTCAATTCATAGCCAATGTCCTCAATTGCAAAAGTTTGCAATTTGAGTCTGCAATCAAACCTGCAGTTCTTCCAGGTTTGAGCGCAATTGGTCTGTCTTTGAGGGGATTCACACGAAGAAGAGAAATCGTTTAGAGCATAAATAGTTAAATGATCTAGTCTTCGTGCAGTATAATCTCTGACTTAGGTGCAACCAATTGATGAACAGAAAACCTGATACAGATCTCATTGTGTTGGATGATATTGATCCAACCTCAAATTGGGTAGTGGAGACTCAAGTACCAAATTTTGATCATGATGTTGATTTGGATATGGATATTGAGATGGAGGACTTGATGGAGGTTTTAGTTAGATGCAGATCCTCTGTTACCATTAGTTCATGCAAGTGTAGATCCAGAGATTCCAAGCATGGAAGGCACTAGTCAACCTCGTGCTTCTAAGCAACGTAGGCGTTCATCTAGTACTACTACTGCAATTGCAAGTAGATGACCTTGACCCTAAGGAGTCTAAGCCTAAGCTAGATGACGATGCCATTGCTAGTCCTTCTAGTTCTTGTAGTGGTGATGAGTTTAATCATTGATGGTGTAACACAGTTGACTATATAGTATGTAGTATGTAGTATGATCATTGATGTATGATGTATGATCATGATGTAGTGGCATCATGATTGATGATTCATAGCATGTTTTTTTTTGGACTCTACAGGCCATATAGCCTATAGGACTCATAGATTATGTACTTTGTTCCAATCCCGGTCTCCTAGATATGTATTGCACTATACACTTTGTAAAGGTCTGGTTCATTGAAATTCAAAATATTAGAAACATGTATAGGAAGTTAGAAACCAATAAAATCTATCAAAATTTGCTTGGATAGAGCTAAATGGGTCCTCTTCCCAATTAGAATCTGATAGCTGGAACTCTGAAGTCAACACGTAGGAAGGTGTATGTGGTACTATTCATGAGTAATTGAATGCCAAGTCCAATTTTGATTCTGCAAATCAGAGGCTCGGCTGAGGGAAGCTCTTCACTTTGGAAGGTAATGTTACATACTAAAGCATTCTTGTGTTTACTCTCACAATATCTTAGATTTGAAATGCACCTGAACAA
>LPNX011128610.1:329382-352544 GCA_001517045.1 Pseudotsuga menziesii | reverse complement strand
ATTTTTGGCTCAAAGGCTTGGGCTAGAATTCCAACAGAGAAGAGGAAGGCTTTGCAGCCCCAAATCCAAGAGTGTCTTTTTGTTGGATACTCTAAAGATTCAAAATGGTACAAAATAATAAATTTTAGCACAAACAAATCCTTCATCGAAAGGTGTGTTCAGTTTGAAGAAGAACCCCTTGCAGCAGTGGAAGTTGGAGAAGCCTCTTCTCCACCTGAACCTCAAGAAGTAAGTAAAGAGTTTGTTGAACATGCTGATTCTGATTTTTCTGATGGATATGAGTTTATTGTAGACCCTAACATCCATACAAGGCCAAAATGGGCAGCCAAGACACTACATGCAGCAGGAGAGCTAGCTGGGGATCCCAATGACCCAAGGAGGACTAGATCTCAATTTGAGAGTGGTCTGTGCATGAAGGATCCTATGTTTGCTGAAAAATTATATTTGATGGTGGATTCTGATCCTCAAACATATGAAGAAGCACCAGGAGATCCAAGATGGCAAACAACCATGAAGGAGGAGTTCAGCTCACTCCAGAAGAGCAACACATGGGAGCTAGTGGATCTTCCCCTAGGGAGAATGTTAGTCCAGTGTAAGTGGGTCTATAAGACCAAATTTGCTGCTGATGGTTCACCACTAAAGTAAAAGGCTAGATTGGTAGCCAAGGGCTAGTCACAGATTCATGGCATAGATTACAATGAGACCTTTTCCCCAGTGGCAAAGATGGATTCCATCAGGCTAGCTCTAGCCATTGCAGCCTCAAGGCAATGGGAGGTACATCACATGGATGTAAAATGTGCCTTCCTAAATGGAGATATCACTGAGGAGATATATATGCAGCAGCCTCAAGGTTTTTCTACTAACCCTTCTCTTGTGTGCAGGTTGAGAAAGTCATTGTATGGGCTAAAGAAAGCCCCCAGGGCTTGGTATGTCAAGATCGATAGCTTCTTGCTATCACTGAATTTTGTTCAGTGCAAATCAGATCCAAATGTCTATTTGAAGTTAGTTAATGGTTCATTTATGATCATTGTGTTATATGTTGATGACCTCCTCATTACAGGAAGCTCAAAGGTTGAGATTACTTCCTTAAAGGGTGCTATGAACCAAGCCTTCTCCATGACAGATTTGGGGCTCTTAAGTCAATTTCTGGGGCTTGAGATTGCTCAAACCAAAGCTGGAATGAAGGTGCACCAGACCACATATGCCTTGGACTTGCTAAACAAATTCAGAATGAAGGATTGCAAAGCAAGTAAAACTCCCTTCCTTTCAGGAGTGAAGCTGGAAGAAGCTGATTCTTCACCTATGGTAAACAATACACTGTATAGGCAATTGATTGGATGCTTTTTGTATCTAACACATACTAGACCTGAGATTTGTTATGCAGTAGGTGTGGCTTCTAGATACATGGATCAGCCTCATGAGATCCATTGGAAAGCAGCCAAAAGGATCCTTAACTTTGTTCAGGGAACAAGGACACATGCGATCTTCTATAAAGCAAAATCTGATCTTGATTTGATTGGATTTACTGACAGTGATTGGGCAGGTGATAGCACAGACATAAAGTCCACATCAAGAAATGTGTTCATGCTTGCAGAAGGGCCAATCAGCTGGTCAAGCAAGAAACAGAGTGCCGTTGCACTCTCATCTACAGAAGCAGAGTACAGAGGAGTTGTTAATGCAGCAACTCAATGTTTATGGTTGCAGGGTTTACTTGGAGAGTGTGGCTTCGAACCAAAGTACTCAACTACCATCTATTGTGATAACCAGAGTACCATTTGAATCTGCAAAGATCCAGTTCAGAAACAGAGAACCAGACACATTGAGATCCATATGCACTACATCAGAGAACTTGTGCATGATGGCACCATTCACCTACTCTTCTGTTCATATTCAGAACAAGTAGCCGATATCTTCACCAAAGCATTTTGTGAGAAGAACTTCAGCAATCTCAAATCACTACTGGGGATTTCTAATCATGCTGTGAAGCATGAGTGAAGACAAGATTTCCAAATTTTGTTTACAGTCCATGTTTAAGGGAGGATTTTCCCAAGTTGGTTTTGCCTCTTTCCTTGTTTAAATGGACATGCAGTATGTAAAGGGTGACTAAGCCTTGTTGCTAGGCCCTATAATTTTCTGATATATTACTCATAAGTTAGGCTTAAGGGGGGCTGTTAGAATAATCAACCCATAGTTTACCCACTTAGACATTAATTTAATTATTTTTGTCTTATTAGCCTAGTTCATGTGTCCCACCTTGTGCAAGTTGTCTTTTACCTATCCATAGTGGTCAAAATTGCCTTATTTGACTCATGTAGCACATGGGAAATCCCAAGGAATCAAATCTGCTTTATTCCTGGCCTCCTAGAAGGCCTTCTGCTTTTTTTGCTTTATTCCCTGCTTTTTCGGTGTTTTAAGGCAAATGGAAAAGCTAGACTAGGTGAGGTGAACTAGTTTTTTGTCCTCTTCATCCTCCACTCTTTTATCCTTTAAAAAACATGTATGAGCTACCATTCCACCACTCTTTATCTTTCCTAAGCCATTTTTCCAATTCGTGAGCTCCATGACAGATTTGGGATCAGCTTTTTACACCTATGGGGGATTTGCTTATTTTTAGTAAACCTGCTTTATGCTAGATTCGAATCACCCCTCATGCATTCAAATCCATAATTTATGTTATTTATTCAGCAACCTATTATGTTACAGGGTTGGCTATTGTATACTGAGTTAATACAGTTTAGTGTTCAGCTCCAATTTCAGTCTCTTTTGTGAGTGATTTTGCATGATCAATTGTTAATTGTTGTGAGTAAAATTAATCTATCACTGGGCTCAATTTCCACACACCGATCCTCCTCCACTACATCCTATCATTTTCATTGGCCCATTCGCCAAATGGGGGATTGACTTCATGCATTGTAAGCCTACCTCAGCCGGTGGGCATGGTTACATCATTGTAGTCATTGATTATTTCACTAAATGGGCTGATGCCATGCCTACATATGCGGAAGATGGTAATATTGTCGCTCTCTTATTGTTCAATCATATCATAGCTATATTTGGAGTTCCGTAGTCCGTTGTTACTAATCACAGATCCTACTTTCGCAATCAGATGATGGAGGAAATGAGTGCCAAGCTAGGGTTTCTCCATGAAAACTCTACGCCTTATTATCCACAAGTTGATTGTCAGGTAGATGCCATTAAAAAAGTTTTGAAAACTATGCTTCATTGGATGGTTGGAGATCATAAATCCAACTAGCACCATGTTCTTTTCTCTACTTTTTGGGCTTATCGGAATTCTGTGAAAACAACTACTAGTTTCATGCCATTTCAGCTTGTCTATGGACTTGAAGCTGTATTACCCATCCAATGTCAGATTCCATCTTTACAACTTGCCGTCGAACTTCTCCGAGACACTTCTGTATAGGAAGAAATATTTTTGTACTTAAATAACCTTGACGAGACTCGTAGAGATGCCGCCTTGGCTAATGAGGAACATAAGAAACACATCGAGGCACAGTATGATAAATCCGTCCAGCCTCATGTCTTTAATGAGGGTGACCTAGTCTTGACTTATGACCAAAGATATGACAAACTAGGGAAGGGTAAGTTTGAGTCCATGTGGTATGGACCTTTTGTTATTTCAAAGGTGTTAGAGAAAGGAGCTTACGAGCTCATTGATTATGATGGAATCCCTTTGGGGCGACCTCGCAATGGGTTGTACCTGAAAAGGTACTATGCCTAGGTTTTCTTAGGTAGTATCTTGTATATATGTATATTTATTGGCTTTCAGTGTGCTTTTAGTATTTTCAAGATGGTTTTGAGCTTCGTGTCCACATCTGTTTATACCATGTTTTGTTCATGTAGATGGCTTTCTATGGTTTTGCTGATGGTGCTTTCCGCCACACCTTGAATCTCACCTTGGCTGCTTGGGTTCTCTATTCCCCGGCTGAAGATTCGGTCAGTTCAGGAGCGGTTTGTATAGGTCCCGCTACTAATAACATCATCGAGTATGAAGCATTCATCGGTCTTCTAACTGAATCTACCTCTCGGGATGTTCATGATCTAGTAGTCTTGATGGACTCGCAGCTCGTGGTTCTCCATTTGAACCATGTCTACACCATTAGGAACCCGGTACTCCTCCGCCTCTTCTGGAGAGTGTGTTTTTTAGAAATATCATTCCAAACTATTACTTATAGGCATATCCCTAGGGAACATAATGTAGTTACTAACTCATTGGCTAACTACATCCTAGACTATCATATTCCCCATTCATGACAGCAAATCAAACATGGTCCATTGTAAATAAACATTGAGAGACACGTAAAACTCATAGAAAACACATTTTCCATTTGAAACATATAAACACAGTGTAAAAGTCTGTATATATATATATATATATATACACGAAAACATTTACAAAAATAGGTCCCGAGACGTCCTCTGAAGCATGTAGGCTTTCAGGAAAAATAATCATAAAAAATCTTGAAGCTATCAGTTTTTAGTACATATCTCATACACTAGTGGTACTCATGATAGCACATCACTGCTCGAGCTACCCTACGTAGCAGCCTACTGAATCGGCCCAGTACTGCTGCTGTAGATCTCTGATATCTCATCAGGAGGTCATCTATGTCAGCATCTAGGATGTCCAAAGTCAACCTCTCCAGGTTCTCCTCCAGCTCCTGGGTGATATCATCATCCTGCAGTATGAAGCGAGATCCTGCTCTCCTATCCAATGGAGATGCTCCTCTAGGGCACGCTGCTCCAACATATGCATGAGAATATACAGGTCTCGTCACTTCACATAAAAAATATAAAACATAAAAAACACAAAAACATTTCATCCATTTTAGGGTTTCTTGCTTCTCACCGATGTCACCCCACTGTCCTCCAGGTGGGAGTGGTAGGTCAAGATCTCTTGTGAAGTCCGTACCTGCGTAAGAATATTCCTCGACCATGAGGATCTGATGCCGTAGCCATCTGAAGTACAGATAACCAAACTTCACCCTTCCCCTAGCCACTCCTGTGCGAGCCATGACCTAGACCCACCTCATCATATGAGGGTCCCATGCTCTCAGACTCTGGAAGGTCACCTGTGGCCTCAGCTGTGGAACCCGCTCGAAGAAGAAGCAGGCTAAGATGGAACCAAAGCCGAACTGCTTCAGCTCTCCTTGCCGACACTTAGTTAGCTGATCCTTGAAGATTGGAAGCATTGCTTCCACCCAGCTGAACACCGTGGGTGCCATAGACTCTATGCCATACAGCATGTATTCCATGGAATCCTGGTTCACACCCTGACTCCTGGCCACCCTCTACATGGTAAACAGGACGGCCCATAAATCCCTATCCATCACTGCCTTGATGGGGATATTCTTCCCCGATGTACCTGTCCTTGGTGCACAGTATCGATCTATAATCTCTCTGGTAGTAATGTCCCCGCCACGGGAACCTGTCAATGAGATGGGGGCACCCCATCTCGATAGACTAGTCAGGAAGCAGATATCCTCTACCTCCACTGTAAGTATGTGAGCCCCCACCTCAAAGTATTGCTTCTCTAGATTCCACATTTGTAGTATGTGTTCCAGTAACCATTCATGCGACACCATGCTTGGGGTCCGAAATAACTTCAAGAGCACATAGTCCCGTAATGCGGCAATACAACCCACATTTCTCTTGGCTGCAGAATCCTCATTGTCATGAGTTATTTCTTTCCATATCACCATATTTTGAGCAACCTGGACCTCCCAAAACCAATAATGGTATGCATTAGAATCATCCTTTAATCATTGGAAATCAAAAGAATGAATTTATATTTCCCATACTATTAGTTTAAATTATCCACGGTCGGCACCGTCTGTGCACCGTTGGAGATAGGCCGTGGCACCACCTGTCCACTATGTTGTTGGCACGGTTCTCGGGTGGTACCGCGTATCCCACAAGGCGTATCCACGGTGCCCGCATTTTGAGTTTTAGTGCTTTCCATATGGGCCCAAAACCCCACCAAGTCTCAAAATAAATGATATGAAATGGAAGATAAGGGTCTTAGTTGTTACCTGCAACTGACAATGCTGAAAATAGATGGTGGAAACTCCCAGTATCAACTGTGGAAGATCTGGCTAAGAAAATGCTCCAAGTGCTCTCCGCTAGAGGTAAATAGTGAAATGATTTGATTTTTTACTATTTACTTGACTTATATAGGCATTTTTGGGTCTGACTTGCTATAGTTTTGATGTAAAATCATGTTTTAGTCAAAATTTATCAGTCGCAATCCCTAATGCTAGTTTTGAAGTGCATTTAACACTTGTTTCTGAGACTATTGCAGGATAGGATAACTCTAGCAAAAAATATTTGAAAGTTTGTTTATGGATTTTTCACACTTTCACAAAACAGAAAAGGTCATTGAGTGTTTATTACGACACTTTGTCATGCTCATTAAAATCTAGTATCAAAGGTCCTATTCCATTTCAAGTTTCTTTCCAGGCTCGTAAAAATCAACATTGTGTAAAGAAGCGTCATGGAGTCTTCTTTTCACATCTTTTTTCAAACTCCTTAAACATGAAAAGATCGTTGAGTTCATTTTCGAATCTTTCTAGGCTCATAAAAAGTAACATTGTGCAAAGAAACCTCATGGAGTCCTCTTTAAACTCTTTTTAGGCTCCTTAAATATGAAAATACTGTCAAGTACGTGTCTCCTTCATACTCATAAAAGTATTTGAATATTCATCCTTCCGACAGTAGGTTATCTCTTTTTCGGTTCAAATAGGACTATTTATGAAAAATGAACACTCCAGCCAATCATGATTGGAAGAGTTCTCTAAGGTATGATTTTATACTTTTTCGGGCCTTAGAGACTAAATCATATGAAAAAGGACCCCTTGGAGTCTTCTTCCGTATTCGTTCAGACTCTCTAAACATGAACGATGCTGAGTTTTCTTTCAGTGGACTCGTTAAATCAGACATTGAGAGACCCATTTTGGGAATGAACCCCTCCTCTCTCAGGTTCGTAAAACATATGAGTCTAGACTTGTCTTCCGACAAGCTATATCGAGTGTTTGTTACCCTCTTTGAACTCATAAAAATGAAAAGAGGCACTCATCTATCATGATGGGGAAATGGGAAGGGAATCATTTTGCAAATAATGGCAGTCTTTTGTCGTTACCTTTGAACATGGCACTTGTCTGCACAATCATGTCAGTCAATTGGGTATTCAGCTGATCTCTGTGATGATCCACTTTCATGAGTCATGTCAATCCTTTGAGTCTTTCAAAAGAACGCATTGTGTGTCTGTCCCATTCAATCATGCTACCAAGTCTTTTTGTCGTCCCGCCCGATGTTCAAAGGGGATTTGAAATTTTTTTACCTCTGCAGTCTACACAGTCTTTATGTCAGTATCTTTGAGTCAGTCATATGGTTACTACATTCACATAATTCCAAAACTATGTTCTGAGTTTCATGTCTTCGATGTGGGACTCATCATGGCCCTCCTTCGACGAGACTATTCCCGTCGACATCAGCTCATCATCCGGGAAATAGTTTTAGAAACAATATTTAGTACCTTGAGATATGTATGCCTCAATGACAGATTCTCTCGCTCTTGACATAGGTTCACATCATTGACCTTTGATCGATAGAGTCGACTGGGTGTTCGACATCAGGATATCTATTCACACTCAGTAGATTGTACTATAGTACCTTGGGAATCATTAACATTAATGGTGATCTCCCTCGCACTTGTTAATGGTTCACATCATTGACCTGTAATCAAGTGGTTTCTACCATGTTCGACTTTAGATCATTGTAATCACATGGATAGAATCATACTTTGTGGAAGACGAGACGAAGACCCTGGGTATATGTTTAAAGAGCTAATTAATTTCCCAAGTTGCGATGGAGTTTTGTATATCTAGCATGGATCCACATTTGCATGGTCGTGGCTATGCTCAAATTTGCGTCTGTATGACATAGATCTACATTGTATGTCAGGTAGCTATGTCCAAGTTTGAGTCCTCTATCACATGGATCTACGCTGTATTCTAGTAGCCATGCTTGTTTATTCCTCTCATGAATCTGCCTTGTATTGGTCTATAGCCATGATTTTGGTTACTTGTGTCTATGAGTCAACATGCTGATGTACTATAGATTCCTACTTGAAGACATGCTCTGATCGAGCCAACATTTTCATCTCATGGCTATGACTTGTTCTCTCAAAGCTCTTGTTTATCGTATCCCTCTAAGACTCATGCTTTGGGGGGCATCCTGTTATACCAAAATCCTGTCACCATCATGTGATAAGACATTTGACATACCTACTTGCCCTGAATCCCAGCTTCTGGAGTGAAAACTCATATCATTTGTCAATCTTTTCATACAAATTCCTAGCACCGCACTTGACCCTTTATCCATAAGCGGTACCCTTGTTTGCACCGCCCATCCCCTATCGCCCATAAGTGGTGCCGCCACTTATGACCCTTGGTCCATAAGCGGTTATTACCAGAACCGCTCTGTCCATGAAGGAGAAACATGGTACCCTGGGTAAAAAGGGAAAAAGAGAAGCTTCTCAAGGCTTCTAGATGATAAGCCTCAAGATATCCCTTATCCCTATTATTGTGGGTTAGTTGAAGCTCGAGATCCCTCATCCTAGGATCTTAGAGGCCACCTCACCCACTTATCTCTCAACCTACCCTATCCATCTAGCCTTATAAATACAAGCTTATGGCCATGGTTGAGAGGGAGAACTCCTAAGGTATTGTTACATTGTTGGATTGATCACTTGGTCCATACCATTGGAGAGCATAGAGAGAGCTAGAGTCTGAGGTTATGGGGATGAGAATGCTTGGTTTCATGGAGATGCATGTCAACACTAAGGCTTGGTTGTAAAAAATTTCATATTTATTTAATGCAACTTGATTTTTGTCCCACATTGATCCGGAGGATTATTCATCTTTAATTTACACTGATCCAATATGGTACAATGGTATTTAATATATGGTTCAAAGAACATAACACATGTTTTAACTCATAGACATAGCTGCGACAAACTTTTCACACTGCTGTGACAGACTTAGCTGTGACATAGATTTAGCTGCGACAGACTTTTCACACTACTGTGACAGACTTAGCTATGACACAGATTTAGCTGCGACAAACTTAGCTGCGACACAGATTTAGCTGTGACACAGATTTAGCTGCGCCAAACTTTTCACACTGCTGTGACAAACTTAGCTGTGACACAGATTTGGATGCAACGGATTTAGCTGCGACAGACTTTTCACACTGCTGTGACAGACTTTTCACACTGCTGCGACAGACTTAGCTGTGACAAACTTTTTACACTTGCTGCGACATGCTAAAGTTAGTGGTGACATCAAACGGTTACGTTACGTTTGATGCTAGGGTATGGTGCAACACATGTGTGTAACGGTCATTGCAACGTGTTGTGAATCAACATGTGCGTGGAGTTAGTTGCCACGTTTCGGGGATATGGAACGTCGTGGTAACATAATGCTTGTGCAGTGACTTGGATGAATTGCATGTTTCAGCGTATGGTTGTAACAATAATAATAAAAAAAGGTAACAGTTGAGATGATGGAATCGAATCGGTTACTTATGCCTCTCGCTGAACTCTTAAATAGAGGAGGCTGGCCACCGAGAAGGGGGGCGGATTGTTTTGGAGCACAGAGTATCATTTCTCTGTTATGAGAAGCTTAGAGATCATTTTTGCTGCGAAGTGTCCAGATGTTGTGCTGTAGAAGTAGACATTCTCTGTTATATTTTAGCTTTCTTTATCTTTGAATGCTGATTGTAATTTCAAGAGAAAGGTCTTAAAGATTTTGTACAGCATTCTGTTTACAGTTGCTGAAGTTGTTTCCAGAACCATTTTGTACCATTTTAAAAAGATTAATTGGATCGGTACCCATTGGAGAGGGACCCGGAGATGTAGCCCAGTGGAGGGGGTGAACTCCGTTATCAACTTCTGTTTGTGATGCTCTGATTCTGTGCTTCTTTATATTTGTTTATCAGTTCATTTTCCATCTGTTTTCAGTATTTAATTTTTGTTAATGTTGTTCCATTAATTAACCTACTGAACGCATTCTTTTAACACAAACTTTTAATGCACACAAGTTGAGGTCCGACGGATCATGTTATGGAATCAGAGCCAGGTTGACTGCTTGTGCAAGTTTGTGAATGCTTACCAGGTCCAGGTTAAAGCATGGTGAAGGAGAATTAGTTGAAGAAGATCCTGATATTGGCTCAAGGAGAACATTCTCAAGATCCATGTCTTCTCCACGAGGGGAAGAAGAAGGACATACAGAACGGGAAAAACCTTTTATTTCTGAATCTAAGTTTTTAGAGGCTTTTATGAGCATGAAATCCATGATGGAAATTCTACTCAATGAGCGAGCAGAAAGGAAGAAGAAAGAAGAAGGATCTTCATCCAAAGATGCAGAAGTGAAAAAGGAAGAAAAGGGTAAAGGAGTAGGAGGTGATGGTGATCCTCTTGATACTACCCAAACTTTTTCTTCTTCTCATGCTTCTCATTCACATAATGCTAATGAAAATTCTAATATGCCTTATTTCAAATTGGATGTTAAGTTTGAGTTACCAATTTATAATGGAGATTTAGATGCTGAAAAGTTAGACAATTGGATCAAGCAGCTTGAAGTATATTGCAGGGTGCAGGGAATCAATGATGACCCTTCCAAGATTCAATTGGCCACCTTAAGAATGAGTGGAATGGCTCTTACTTGGTGGGAAAGCAAGATTCAGCAAGATCTTCTAAAGAATGGTAAAATTATTTCAGTTTGGAATGAATTCATTGAAGTATTAAGGAAGCAATTTTATCCTTTAGGACATATTCAACAATTAACCATGGGTTGGCAAATGTTTAGACAAGCTAAAGGACAAAGCATTCAAGATTATACTCATGAATTTAGAAAAAGGGCTATTGCATTGAATATTGCATTAGATACACAGGAAACTCTTCTTAAGTACATTGGTGGCATGCATTCTTATTTGAAACATACTTTGTTGATGTTTAACCCCAGTAATTTGGATGATGTATGTGTTCAAGCTACCCATTTAGAAGCTAGGGGTAAGCATGCTAATGATACTTTTGGGAAGAAATCTTTTAAATTTGACAGCAAATCGAAAGGTCAAGATAAGGGGAAAAAAAAGATGGCTACTATGAAGAAAGAGGGTGAAAAGCCTACATGTTCGCATTTTCAGAAGGGACATGATGTCTCTAAGTGTTGGAAACTTCATCCGGAGTTAAGGCCAAAGAAGTACGGAGGAAACAAAGACAAAGGAAAAGAAAAAGCTACTGCCGCAGTTATTCAAGACTTGGGATCCGACTCAGGTGATGAAACAAAGGTTACAGCTGTCGGAATCCAAGGTAAGGATAAAAGTATCTCACTTCCCATTGATGCACAATCCAGTTCTAGTGCAAGTACAAGTCTGCCATCTACTTCTAAGCAAAATGATAAAGATAGAAGTGCACTGTTTCATGTTCGTGTCATTGCAAATCACACAAAGATTGATACATTGTTTGATAGTGGTTCACAAGTAAATCTGATATCACAAGAAGTGGTTAAGAAATTGCATTTAGTTACTGTGCCTCATGAAAAGCCCTATCCTCTAGGTTGGGTTACTAATGATACACGATTGCAAGTTACAAGGAAATGTGTATTAAAATTTGCAATTACTGAAAAGTTTAGGGATGAGGTAGAATTGGATGTAGTACCACTTGACATTTGTGGAATTGTACTTGGGAGTCCATATTTGTATGACCGGAAAGCAGTATTTTATAGTGAGAAAAATAAGTATCATCTTTTTAAAGAAGGTATGGAATATATTGTACGAGCACATAAGATAAAAACCAATCTAGCAATAGTCTCTGCAGGACAAATGAAGAGGTTGGTAAATGCTAGTAAGAATTTTGTGTTGATGATGGTTAAGATGAAAAATGATGAAGTCTCTAATTATTTTGAAGAATGTGACCCTAAGCATAAATCTAAATTGATTGACATCATTTCTGAGTATGATGATTTGTTTCAAGATCCAAAGGGGTTACCACCGAAGAGAGAGATTCAGCATGAGATACATTTGCAGCAGGATGTGCCACTCTTGAACATAGCCATGTACCGGATGTCTGTAATGCAGAATGAGGAGATCAAGAAGCAGGTTCAGGAGCTGATTGAGAAGGGGGTCATCCAGCCCAGCACTTCTCCTTGTGGCTCTCCTATAGTATTGGTTCCAAAGAAGGATGGGTCATGGAGAATGTGTATCGACTACAGGGCCCTTAACAAAATCACCATTAAAAATAGGTATCCTCTTCCTCGCATTGATGATTTGATTGATCAGTTGAAACATGAAATTTATTTTACAAAATTGGATCTGCGTAGTGGGTATCATCAAATCCGTGTTGCTGAAAATGATGCCTGGAAAACAGCGTTTAAAACAAAAAAGGGTTTGTATGAATGGCTTGTAATGCCTTTTGGGCTATGTAACGCTCCTGCTACTTTCATGCGGGTCATGAATGATGTCTTTCGACCATTCATTGATGATTTTGTAATTGTATATTTGGATGATATCCTTGTGTTTAGCAAAACCTAGGAAGAGCATATTGTACATGTGAAGAAAGTTTTAGATATACTGAAGAAGGAGAAGCTTTATGTAAAAATGTCTAAATGTGAGTTTGCTAAAACTTCTTTAGTATATTTGGGCCATATTATTGGTGGAGGCCACCTGCGAGTGGACCCAACCAAGGTTTCTGTCATTGTAAACTGGCCACGGCCTAACACCGTTACTAAAATCAGAAGTTTTATGGGTGCGGTTCAGTATTGGAGAAAATTCATTTCTGGGTTTTCTTCCATTGCTGCTCCATTACATGCGTTGACAAGCATTAAAGAAATTTTCCAATGGGGAGGCAAGCATCAGAGAGCCTTTGACACTTTGAAGAAAAGGATCAGCACAGCCCCAATTCTGACGTTGCCATATTTGCAGCAGCCATTTGAGATCGAAACCGATGCCAGCGGGTTTTCCATGGGAGCGGTTTTGATGCAAGGGAGGAAGCCAATCTGTTACCATTCAGAAACATTATCTACTGTGGTAAGTAACTATCCAACTTATGACAAAGAGTTGTATGCTTTAGTACAGAGTGTGAAGAAGTGGAAACATTATATTATGGGAAAAGAAACAGTTATACATACTGATCATCAACCACTTCAATATTTACAATCTCAAACTAAAATACAACAAAGTAGGCATTTAAGATGGATGGGATTCTTACAACAGTTTCATCTCGTAATTAAATACAAGAAGGGAATTCACAATAAAGTAGTAGACATGTTACCAAGGCCTCCTACGAATGCTTCCATCGTTCTTCAAAACAGTTCATTAACACATGAAATTTATATTGAACAGTATGCAGAAGATAAAGATTTTAAGAAAGTATATGCATCACTAACACATGGTAAAAAGGAAGAAAACTATTATGTGCATAATCAACTCTTGTATCATCTTGGTAAACTCTTTATTCCAGAGAAAAAAAGAGTGCATGTGATCCGAGAGGCACATAGTTCATTGATTGCAGGACATTTTGGAGTAAGTAAAACATTGTCTGTATTGCAGAATCATTGTTATTGGCCTCAAATGCAAGAAACTATAGCTAAATATATAATAGGTTGTGTTATGTGTGCAACGAGTAAGCCTAGCAATAGGAAATTGGGTTTGTACACACCTCTTCCAGTTTCTTCTCGTCCTTGGGAAAGCATTTCTATGGACTTTGTAGGAGGACTACCTATGTCTAGAAAAGGGCATGATTATCTATATGTTGTTGTGGATAGATTTAGCAAAATGTGTATCTTAATGCCATGTAACAAGCAGATCACTGCTGAACAAACAACTCATCTATTCTTTCAAAATGTTTGGGTACATTTTGGGCTACCCATGTCTATTGTATCTCATCGGGATTCCCAGTTCTTGGGAGTCTTCTGGTCGACTTTATGGGAGCTTATGGACACTAAACTGAAGCAAAGTATCGCTTTTCATCCACAGACCGATGGGAAAACAAAGGTAGTAAACAGGACAGTGGTTCAGCTACTCAGAGGATATTGTAGTAAACATCCTAAACTTTGGGATGAGCAGTTGCAGTATATACAGCATGCCTACAATCATGCAGTTCATTCTTCCATGAACAAATCTCCTTTTGAAACTTGTTTTGGTTATCTGCCAAAAACACCGATGGACTTCTCTTTTGGCAAGGATGTAGTGGATGGACATCATGATGCAGATAAAGCGCTAAGGTTCATTCAGAGAATCCAAGCAGTGCAGCAGGCAGTTCAAGAACAGTTGGAGAAGAGCCAGACAAAGTACAAAGCCAGGCATGACAAGCATCGAGTTGATCATCAATTTCAGGTTGGTGACAGAGTTTGGTTACATATAATCACCAAAGAAAGAATGAAAGGTGAAGGTAAAAAACTTAAACCTATCAGGTATGGTCCTTTTGAGATCTTGGAAAAGATTGGTACTAATGCTTTTCGCTTGAATTTACCTCCATACATGCAATTTTATTTAGTTGTCAATGTTGAGAATCTTAAATTGTATGAGCCTCCTATGATCATGGATGAGGAAATTAACATATAGATTCCTTCAGTTGATGATATGGCACCTGAATATATGAATGAGTTGCAGGATGATGTTATTCTTGACAAAAATGTAAGAATTTCACAAAGGGGGAATGCTGAGTACCTTCGAGTGGGGCTTAAAGTCATGCATCCTAGCAAATCAAGAAGGATGGAGATTGGAAAAGTGAGGGAGCTATACCCTCACTTACTTGCTGAATAATTTAGGCTTTTGGTGGTCCAAAAGCTCTCCAATGGGGAGGAATGATCCGAAGGATTATTCATCTTTAATTTACACTGATCCAATATGGTACAATGGTATTTAATCTATGGTTCAAAGAACATAACACATGTTTTAACTCATAGACATAGCTGCGACAAACTTTTCACACTGCTGTGACAGACTTAGCTATGACACAGATTTAGCTGCGACAGAATTTTCACACTGCTGTGACAGACTTAGCTGTGACACAAATTTAGCTGCAACAGACTTAGCTGCGACATAGATTTAGCTGTGACATATATTTAGCTATGACATACTTTTCACACTGTTGTGACAGACTTAGCTGTGACATAGATTTAGCTGCGACAGATTTAGCTGCGACAGACTTAGCTGCGACATAGATTTAGCTACGACACAGATTTAGCTGCGACACACTTTTCACACTGCTGTGACAGACTTTTCACACTGCTGCGACAGAATTAGCTGTGACAGAATTTTTACACTTGCTGCAACATGGTGAAGTTAGTGGTGACATCAAACAGTTACGTTACGTGTGATGCTAGGGTATGGTGCAACACGTGTGCGTAACAGTCATTGCAACATGTTGTGAATCAATATGTGGGTGGAGTTAGTTGCCACGTTTCAGGGATATGGAACGTCATGGTAACATAATGGTTGTGCAGTGACTTGGCCGAATTGCATGTTTTAGCGTATGGTTGTAACAATAATAATAAAAAAAGGTAACAGCTGAGATGATGGAATCGAATCGGTTACTTATCCCTCTCGCTGAAATCTTAAATAGAGGAGGCTGAACGCATTCTTTTAACACAAACTTTTAATGCACATAAGTTGAGGTCCGACGGATCACACATATATTGTTAATGTTTGATTTCACATGTATGTTGTTGGATTTCTTAGTCACTAACATAGATTAGTAGATTATATTCTGGTTGCTTTGATTTGTTTCATGTTGAGCTAATTGTAGGTACACAGGGTGACTATCAAAGCATTGCATTCCGAGTATCTACGACGTCTAGGGAGAGTCTTCAACCTCTTTTCTCTATTTGTTCTGAATCTGAACAATTCAGACCAGTGGAACACCTTCCTATCCGCAGGAGGTGAAATATTCCAGCTAACATCATATTAACTTCACATCAAAACACAGTTTCTCAAAACAGTTCCACAATTCAGATCTCGTACCAAAGACAGTTCACAGATGCTCAATGTTGATCCAAATATATACAAAGACTGATCAAGAAGCTATTGAAGATCAAAATCTAGAGAAAATACCGATCTCCAGATCATCAAGAAGTCCTCAACACTATAATCCTAGATCTATTTATAGGCTTTCTCCTTTTACAATGCGGTCCACTTAAGTCAAATTCCTAACTACTTGAAGAAAAATATACAAAATAACAACCAAAATATACAAAATATTACCACAATATCCAAAACATGACCAAACTGCCTTGCGCACCATCTTTCGCCTTGTGCAGCACCTTTGACCTTTCAAAACAACTTTGGCACTACATAACTAATTGTCTCCAAAACTGCTTTTCAACATATCTTTACCCTATTTATTTTCTTTCCACTCCCTTGCATAATGGCCCTTCTTGTCACAGTTGTAACATCTAACCTTTGACTTCTCAAAGTCTTTGTTAAACTTCTTTGGAGTGAATGGTTTACTCCCTTTCTTCATTATTTCCATGAAGGAAAGATTGCTTTCCTTGATGCAAACTGACTTGCTCTAGATTCACCCCTTCTATTGGAGGAATCCATACCACAACCTCTCGAATTTAGGTTGCTCCTCTCGATAATTTACCACAACAAATAATGTCTCCAATGCGAATGGGAGACCATCAATATCCATTTGGAGAAGGTCATGTGCATCCGTCAATACTCCAATACTAGCAAGTTGATATCTTAACTAAGATATATTGGTGAATAATGATGCCACAGTCTCATCCTTCTCCATCTTTAGGTACCATATATTTCTCTCCAAATCCCTCTTTTGACTTAGGACCTTCTTCTCATATAGGTTCATCCATGTATGAAAAAAATCTTTAGCAATCTCCAATGGAGTGATCACCAACATCAAATTGTCCTTAACAGAAACATCTATGATCCTTTTTGTCCTTAGCTTGGTTCTTCTTGAAGTTGACTTTCTATGCATTGGTTGTAGGTTCTTCCACCACTATGGAAACATAGCCATCTAGGTCATGTTCCTTAAGAATGTTCAATACTCTCACCTTCCAAGTGTTGAAAGTGGAAATGTCCTCAATACAATCTTCCATTCAAATAGAGATCGATGCCATGGATTTCAAACATTTTTCTCAACTCCTCAGAATCTACACAAGCTTCTATTTTCATTGCACAACTCATCTGCTTCACATACTGACCTTTGATACCCTACTGATTTTTTGGAAAATATGAAGATATTTGAGCTTTAAAACATTGTGTGAAGAAATATTGAACACTGGAATCCATAGAACATTCAATCACATAAATCATTCAACCACAACACAATATGTACCTTATGGAAAACCCTCGAAACAATGAGGATTAAAAATCCTAGAAAATATTTAGAGTATAATTATGATAGATAGTAGAGAATTTCTTTTACATACTAGAATATTTCTTTCGAAACCCTGGGTGCTATATAAGTGATAATACTGAGAAATAGAGAATAGAGATCAAGTGTATCAACTTGCCATGTTCCCATGACATTAATAATAGGCCACAAACACTGCCTTGCAAAATATAGAGAATGGTTGCATGTGAATTTGGTGCATCTCCTTCAAAAACGTGGATTGAATTTCATGAATAATTAATTGGTGCATTTGATTCTTCATCATGCATAACATATATGCCTTTCCTTTCATCTTTGACATTAACTGAGGCTTAATTGACTCTAGAGTGAACTCACCATCTAACTGAAAGTATAATGATCACTTAGTTAGACTTTTAACTTAAGTGTCATCATGTAATAGCTGAAGTTTTGTCTTGTGAACACTTATTACCTAAAGTGTCGTCTTTTGATTAAATTAAGTGTCTTATTTTAGTTCAACTAAAGTGTAATAATGTAAAACACTTTATTTAACTATTAGTAACTGAAATCATGCTAATTGATTTACTTAAGTGACCACTGTGAGTTCTCATGATTGCATATATTCATAACTGACACTTTAACTGAAGCATTGATTGAGGCATACATTTGTTGGAAATAGGATCAATTGTGCAAGGTGTAACAAATAATATATAGACAAGTGGCAAAGTTTACTATGCAGGAGAAAATTACTTAAGAGTATGGTCAGTTTGGTCACAAGTACTTAGAATTTTTGGTCCAAAGTAGTTAGAGAGTTGGCTTATGTGGACCATTTTGTAAAGGCGCAAGCCTATAAATAAAATTAGGATTAGTGTCAATAGATCATGACTTAGAATGGATGAATAGCAATAGATCATCACTTGTATGAGATGAATTTTGTATGAGATGAATTTTGAGTATTTTTCTTGTATGCAATCTGCGAAGGAGTGTGTTTTGGTTTGAGGATTTTGACCAAGGTATGTTTTACAATATTTTGAAGCTAATATAAGAAGAATGTTGATGTTGGAACTCTTGTATTTTTCTATGTTTATTTAATGGTTCGATCTGTGATATTTTCCATGTCTAAATGATGCGAAGTCTTGATGTGTTTATTGGGTTTATGCATGTCGATGTCTTCATTAAGTCGGTCTGAATCATGATTGATGTGATACTAGAAATTGATGTGACTAATCATAAGTAGATATGATAAATAATGCATTAGAAACTCATCGATCTATGAATAGCATTGTGACAGAGTGAGCCACAGTGCGCAATTCCTCTTCCTTCTGTGAAAATGTGGTTCTTGCAGCTCTCCCTCAAACTTATCGGGTGAGATTGCATATTATTTCAAGGTGTTACTGGATAGGGTAAAACCTATCTGGGGTGGTGTTTAGGGATATCGTGTTGAAGGTTTTCGACATATCTATAGGGTGAACCCCGGTCAACTGAACTGTGTCAACAACATTTTTATTTCACCTAAGCTTTATAACTAAATCTTAGTAATTCAAGTTCATCTTAGTCAACTGAAGTCATCTCCTATGCAATTTCAATTCTCCTTTTCTCTATGCATATCTCTCTATCTCTTATATTTATTGCATGGTGTATGTGCTAACTTTAATTATCTATAAAAATTATACTAGGAATATTTGTATGATGTTGTGATCCTATTATATTAACCTGAACCAAATGATCATATGCTGAAGTAATTCACTCTAGAGGAGACTTATTATCTTTATCCATATTGAATGATCATGGTTAGTAATATATCACACAAGATTCATTCCTGGACATGCAAATAATCCACCTCTATAAATATAGGTCCACCCCATGGGTACCTACTATAATTGGAGGTCCGCATGAGGATTAACTACCTCTATAACTAGAGTTCCACCCCATCGGTACCTACTATAAATAGAGATCCACCTCATGGGAGTCTTGACTTGATATATAGACAATTCTTGATCCTTGTACAGCAACAATTTATAACATCATCACTTTTATCAATCAAAGCATTCACCTCAAGACATGAGGAATAACCTTTTATAACTGAAAGGATTAGTCATCCTTTGGTTCCAACCCTAAGAATCTACTCCAAGTTCCTGATTCCATCTCAAGATTCCCTATCTCAAAACATGAGGACCAATATTGGTTGCACAAGATCGGCTTGGAGAACTACTCATTATGGTGTACTCTTAACAACTTCTTCTCTATCCACTCCAGAATCTATTTCTTATTCGAATTCCACATCCAAATTCCTCCAATCACAAATCTTGGTCCCGACAATAGAACCATTTGTTGGCTCAGATATGGGCATTTCCATTTTCACTAAGAGCATACCAACAAATCCTAAGATATTGGTCCTTTTGGAATCATCTTCAAGAAAGTGAATTCTCACCCAATGTATCTATGGGTTATGTAGGAACCGTGTTTCTGTAATAGTGAAGGGAATGGAAATTTGTTCTACCAATGAACCCATTAACAATATCTCGACATAAATTAGTTAAACCATAGAGAACAACATAATGCATACATTAAATATGCAATATATAATAACTTATATCAAACACATCTTATTACAATTTATATTTATAACTATTATTTGAATCATATATAATAATAACAGAAATAAACATTCACAAGACACCAGATATTTTACATCAAAAACCCAAATGGGAAAAACAATGGAAATGCTTCATTGTTCATATATCTTATTACATCAAACATTTTTATTTATATATACACACTCGGCCTACAATCTCTCTCTCTCTCTCTCTCTCTCTCTCTCTCTCTCTCTCTCTCTCTCTCTCTCTTTCTCTGCATTCTAGATCCACGCACACATCCTGCAAATCAATCTCTCTTAGTTGCAAAATTGCTCCTCATTAACAATATCATCATCAATAGTAATATTAGGAATAAGAATTGATCATCACTTCATCAAAATCCTATCAACCCTATTCTACCTTTCTCATTGCACACACACACACAGATATATATAGCTAATTCCATAACCCAGCGGACTATAAAGAGGACCCAAAACCTTAACTACTTCTAACTTCTTCCCCGGTTGATGTGATCAACCTCCCTTCTTTCCTTATTTCTCAGATTCTACATTAATTCCCTTCCTTCTTTTGAGGGTTTCTCTCCCTTTGATCATTTCATCACATCATCCCCATTCACACCAAGACTTACTCAAAACTTGTTCAAAATACCTTGGGCCCAACACATGGAAATCAATGCATGCTCTTTGGTTTATGTGACTTTCTCTACTACTATCATTCGACTAATTTAGGATTTCTAAGACCTCATACAAATTCAAGCATATTCTTTCCAGTTGAACATTATCATCTATCTTCCCCATTATAATGGGGAAATAAATGAGAAAACTCTATATCCTTGGATATATAGTTTCTAGGCATACAGTTTCCATACATGCCTTTCCCTACCATAGTATAAACATGTGGTGTTTTCAATATATCATCTTTATGGGATTTCTCACATCTAGTATCACATTCCCACCACACAAAGTAAGAAACAACCTTCTTCATATTTTTAGTCCATTACTATATAATATTCGCTCTACCAGGCCCTCAAATGATGCTTTTATCCTCCAAACAATATTCAACAATTAATGTGCTAGTGGTTGCATCTTCATCAATCCTAAGTCAAATAATATGAAACTATATTACCATATTCTTGAAGGGTTTCCTCTACATATATATTATCAACTCTAAAATAGTACTTACACTCAAATTTATCTATAGGTTATTAAAGGTGATTAAAATAGAAGTGATTTTATTTTATTGTACCATCCTATACCAAGCAGATATCCATGCTCTTATAGTGGAATTCCTCCAAAGTACACCTATTTCCTTCCTTCACAATCCTACCTTACTCATGGGGTCTTCACTGAGTGAACTTATTCCATAGTGCCTTCATTGACGAGATATTAAAGAATAGCCCTAATTTCACTAGATATTGAGAAATACCTACCAAATTCATTTTGTTGAGCCCCCCCACCCTCCCAATGCATATTTCCAATTAAAAAAACCTTTTTTTTACAACATATTCTCTATTTTTAGTAGACACTTATTTTTATACATCCTAAATACCTATAAACCCCACATACCTTACTCCCTTCCCCCCCGATGCCTACAATATATTGACCTTATTTTTCATACTTGAAAAACACCCCTCTATGAATGAACATGATAAGATATTGATCAACAAATTGAATCCTTTGTGACCCTACTCCTCAACAAGCCTTTCCAAGACACTATTCAATGTCTAATTCTATAACCCCCCCCCCTCCCCCAAGATGTTCCTCCTTCATCGTAATGACCAAAGCATTAACATTCATAAATATTGATCTACCTTTCTCCCATAACTATTAGATCAAATATCAATTGACCATCTTTATAACTGATAATGGAAGCGTCAAAAACCTATTTCTTCCTGACCTTTTGTAGTTCCTTCATATCTATACTACTCCTCATCCTTCTCCTTATAACTCGATCTAGGTATATCATGATATCCCTAACCTACTAATCCATCAACAATGCCAAATTCGTTCATTTCATAACACAACCCTTTGTGATGTTTCCCCCCTTCAATACCCTAACTTGATTTTAGGTCTAACCTACCAACAACATCAACATGAAGAAGTATATGACATTTAGTTGTGCACACATATCCTCTCCAAATATGAAAAAACATATGAATTAACCTCTACCAAAACTATAGATACAACCAAGGGTGAGTGCACAAAGTTGAGGGACCTTTTAGATGCAATGGTAGAGTGAAGTCAATCACTCTTGATCCATAAAATAAAAGTCATCCAAATCAATCCCAACCCTGCCAAGCCTAGTCCCAAGGCTTCCAACATGCATGCCAATTAGGATAGTACACAAAAATGAGCTCTTGTTTTACCTTGCAAAAATGCGCTCCTGTTTTACCTTGCAAAAACACACTCTCGTTTTGCTTCAATAAAATGTGCAAAACGGGGGGGAGGGTCCTTAGCGGTAAGGGGAGAGATCGGTGTGTGTGTGTGTGTGTGTGTGTGTGTGTGTGTGTGTGTGTGAGAGAGAGAGAGAGAGAGAGAGAGAGAGAGAGTAAAATGTGTTTTAGGAGTTTAGGAGTTGGAGGGGGGTTAGATTAATGTGGGGGTGTCTAGGTCTTGTAGAGGGTATCTAGTAGGGGGTTGGGGGTTGGAGGTAGTTGGATTGGTTGGGGAGTGATATAAGGGAGGGGGTGTTAGTAGTAAGTGGAGACATGTGCATGTGACCTTTGGATGTGTGTGGGGATGTCTAGGTGTTGTTGATTATAGGTTAGGTGGTGTTAGTGGTAAGGGGAGACATAGGGATGTGTGTGTGAGAGAGACAAAGATAGAGTGGAGGGGGGTCCTTAGTTGTATGGGCTGACCTGTGGATGTGTGTGTGAGAGAGAGAGAGAGAAAGGGGTGTGTTAGGAGTTTAGGAGTGGGGGGGGTTATATTAATGTCAGGGTGTCTAGGTGTTGTAGAGGGGATGTAGTAGGGGGGTGGGGGTTAGAGGTAGTTGGATTGGTTGGGGAGTGATATAAGAGAGGGGGCTATTAGTGGTAAGGGTAGACCTGTAGATGTGTCATGTGGATGTGTGTGGGGATGTCTAGGTGTTGTAGGTTACAAGTTAGGGGGTTTTAGTGGTAAGGGGATACATAGGGATGTGTGTGTGTGTGAGAGAGAGAGAGAGAGGGAGAGAGA